>OY755204.1:38466960-38591901 GCA_963576765.1 Draba incana
CATCCAAAAGTTGTATACAATCAATATAGCTTCATCTAATATACAACCTATCTGATTCAAATCTACAGAGCAGCAAAGTCCTAGGATTTATCTCCGCCAACAAGCTATTCCGTCACGAGAAAGACATGAAGCCGAACTCTGTCTATAAACAGAAAAAGTTCATGCTCAAACAGTCCAAACCACTCTATAAGCCGAACGACCACAAACACCACATTATATTCATCGACCAGACAACAATGGTAGAAGTCCATGAGGGAGCCAACAATATAGACCACCAAAAATTCAGAGTCCGACCCTTTAGTGACATCTCCACCATTATCGACACAGACACCGACCTCTTTGGGCAAATCTCTGCACCTTTGCTCCTGCATATTGTTGATAGAGTTTACTTTGGTGTTTAAAAAATTAACATGCTTCGTATCTTCTTTTCACATATTAACATGCCTTATAATATATATCAAGCAATGGCGTAACGATGCTTTTTAATTGTTGATTAACCAGAGGAAGAACATATATAATGACTACGCATATACGTACAAATAGTGATATTCTACCAAAAAATAAGACTAATAGTTGGTGCAACACCAATAATAACCATCTCTTTAGCCCACCTTCTTGTCTCTTTGACCAGTCATCTTGGTCTCTTCTTCAAGTATCTAGATTGTATAGAAAAGGTATGTTAGTACATGAGATGAAATGATGTGAATTTCTTGAAGAGCAAAGTTTATACAACCTACCAACTAAAAGGAGCAGTTTGGAGCACTAGAGGCTATCCTAGTCAGCAAAAATTAAACACTCCTCTTACGCTGCCACGACATCACATCAAACACACTTATTTGTTTACACAAAACCAGGTCCATTTATTTGTCTATGTAAATAAAAAGGCCCATAACAACTAAAATAAACTACAATCCTTCTAAGGCCATTTTACAAGAAGCCCAAACCCAACAAAAACTCAACCCTTCGTCTTCCTTGCTAGGTCGCCTCCATCTCTCTTCCTTGCTCTCTTACACCTACCTTGGTTTTTTTTACATTATTTCTTTACAAATTCTATTCAATATAACACTTACTCACATATTTTCCCCTCTTCTCAAAACAGTGGCCAAACTGTGCACATCAACCTCTGGAGAAACATTGCTGAACATTTTTGTGAGCGATGGAACAAGGCCGCAAAGAATAAATCAATAAATTGCAAGACAATATGACAACGACAAAGGAATAAAAAAACAATCAAAACCTAACCAGAGAAAACACATCACACTTTCGGCCGAAACATATAATACAAATAACACCAAAAATTACCAACAAAACTAGGGGTGGGCGTTCAGGTACTCATTCGGGTTTCGGTTTCGGTTCGGTTAGTGTCAATTTCGGATTTGAATTCGGTTACGCAAAATACTCATAATTACGTAATTTTTTTCCAAATTTTGTTCGGTTTATTTATTTTGAACTCAAGTTATCTAAATAATAAATAACAAAATTGAATATTTAAAACAATGTATCTAATTAAATTGATTATTTTAGCCAAATATACCCATAATTCCATAATTGACCCAAAAAACATTTAAAAATTTTATCAAAATTACCTAAACTATATGAACATATCTGATGTTATATCTAAATATATGTAATTAATTTTATGTTTCGTGTAATTTAGATACCCGATTGGTTTTTAGTTCGGTTCGCGTTCGCGTTCGATTTTTCGGTTTTACGAATATAATCCCCATTCAGATATATTATAAAATCGATTTCAGTTTGGTTCGGATAATTTTGAATCGGGTTCGGTTCGATTTTTCGGTTTCGGATATTTTGCCCACCCCTAAACAAAACGTTTAAAAATGTTTCATCTATACTATATAAAAGTTGATGCTATAGCACTCCTAGGGCGTCCACATAGGATTTTAGAAACGCGATTCGATTGGTCCACGTAAGTGATTAAGATTATTTATTTTTATTCCTTTTAAAAAAAATGTTCGATAATAGCAACTAATATTCTATATTTTCCTTTTCTTTTAAATATCAATTTTTCTAAAAAAATAAAAAAAAATTGTAAACAAAGTTTTCCACATGGGATTTAAACCACCAATCGTGGTTAGACACGTCGTTAGTTAACTTTTTCTAAGTCATATTAAATTGTTTATGTATGTAATTTATTATTTTTCATTTTTTACAAAACTTGATAATTACCGGTATTCCTTTTAATTCCCGACTTTGTTATAAATTTATATGACCTTTTATCGTTAAAAACCAATATTTCCATCTTTAGCAAAAAAAAAAAAATAACAAGAAAAATTTTCAATACTCTTGCGAAAAGGAAATTAGTTGCCGATCCTATATAAACACTCATCGTCGTATCTTCTACCAACACAGATATATATATGAATTTTAGGGTTTATTCTCAATGCTCTTTTTTCTTTCATGAATTCTTTATCCATACTGATTTTTTTTTTCCTCTTCCTCCTGCAGGTTCATCGTGATGATCTTCTTGCAGCATGTTCATCATGATTGATAGACACAGATAATCCTTTCTTTCTCTTAAGCTCTATTTGATTATTTGAAAAATATTCACTTTTCTTATTTTGTTATTTTGTTTTGTTTTGGTGGATTTGTTACGTACCGAGCGTACCACTATTTTTATTTTTCCTCAACTACTATTATTACACACTTTTTCAAAGCGTACTACTATTGATCTCATCCCATGAAATAGAGTCATCTAGAATTTAACACTTCTTAAAACAGTTCACTTTCTTTTACTTTGATACTTTGTTTTTGTTTTGTTTTAAATTACTGCAATAGCGACGGACAAAACCGATAAAAGCTGCAGCAAGTGATAGAGCAAAACGACAAAGAGGAAGCTGGCTGGCTTCCATGATCAAAGCACCGAGGATAAAGTTATACACAATATGAATCAATGGAAAAGATTGCGTTCATGAAAGACGTCATGGATAGCACCGGCGATCGTCTCCAGCGACTGTTCTTATCTTAATCATGGCTACTTTATTCTTTCTCATGGCTATTTTGTTTGGTCGCTGCCACTACCACAGGGCCGAAAACGCTGCAAAAAGCACACGAGGTATAACTTTACTGTGGCTTAATAGTTCAAAAGTTCAATGGTATGCAATTTCTGTTAAGTACTTATGTATGCTATAACTTTATTATGGCTTTAAGATCATATGGTCGAATAATAATATCTAAGTAATCTATGTAAAAATTATGGCTTATAATATCTAGGATCTATGTAGTGATATTTTTAAGAGAACTGACTTGGAAGACAAAAAACCAAAGAGGTGAAATTGGATGTTATTGATTTCATGACAAACGTACATATTACCAGCAATATCGTCTTTCTTTTTCTTCAAGTTTGTTGTCAAATCGGCTATAATTAAGCAGTATTGTCTTTCTATTTCTTCAAGTTTGTTGTCAAATCGGCTATAATTAAGCAGTTAAATCGGCTATAATTAAGTTAATTATAACTGTCAAATTGGCTATAATTATGCAATATTGGTCCATATAAACAGTTATAATTAAGTTAATTTTCTTTTGTTGTTGATAAGGATATTTTCTTTTTTAAAAGTTAAGTTTTTATTTATGTTTCACAAATGTTTCCATAAAAGATAAATCTATGTATTTTGGTATTAAAAATTGGTAAGTTTCACTTTTTTTTTGCTGCCTATATATAAAGAGAGAATATTATTAGGCATGATGAAGCAAAGAATATGTATATCTACATATATTGGAATATGATGATATCAAAACAAATTTATCGTTATTTTTCCTTGATGCTTGAACCTTGGGTAACCCATTGCAAAACATGTTCCCTTGAAAGTTTGGTATGTAAAATCAGGGAAAACGATCTATTTTCCTCTAAGAACTTTCAATGGGGTTGCTAGATAATGACTTATAATATATTGAAGGTCTAAAAGAAGCTAGCTTATGGGGAACGAGATATTTGCTTAGAAAGTTATTTGCTATTATATTACGGATAGCCTAACTAACCCATCTACTGTTTGGGATGAAACTTGGGACCTACTTTCAGAAGATATTCTACATAGGAGAAGAACGCTTGAAAATCGGCTAGGTAATATAATCTATGCATTGTTCTTCTATATTAGTAGCAATTATTGCTTTAGAACTCAATTTTTCACATTAATAAATTTACATATCCAGATTAAAAACTTTACATTGGATGCAATTGAGACATTCATGCGTAGTAATGGAAGTTCCTTAGCTAGATTTGAAGGTATGCCTCTTCCAGAGGACAAAAAACAAAAAAAACTTGAAACTGGCTTTTTAACATTAAAAAAAAAAGGGATTAGTTCCTATTGTTTTTGGGAAAAGGAAATTCACATTGTTTTGATCTAATTCACCCAGCTAATAAAATTGAAAGAGGTCGTCGATAATGGCCACTTGATTGAAAGGTAAAAGTTTAGGATCGGTTCTTTTGCAGAATTTGATGAAGCACTCAACAAGAACAAAGACATGTATGGTAAAAAAAAAAATTATATCACATACACTAACTTCAAACATGATTCACTTAGATATACCGTTAGAAAATAATCATTATCCATACGATTATACTATAATAAAAATAATCATGTAGGATTTTAGAAACGCAATTCTATTGGTCCACGTCAAATCTATATGGATCGGATAAATTAAAAACAATTCTTAATTATTATTGATATAGTTGATTTTTCTTCTGGTAATCTTCCATAATTATCTTATGATAATTTGGAGATAAATATTATATTTAAATATTATGTAGTTATCAGAATGTATAATGTGTAGCCCTAATATTTTGTTTTTGTATATATAGTTGTGTTTCGTCGCTTCAAGGTATTTTTATTTCTCACAATTTTAACATATTTTTTTAATATGGTATTATGTTTCCATGGTTAAACCATCTCTTCCTCACTTTTCCTAATTATATTTTTCTTATTTGCAGGTCCATCAAATCATAAACTAAAGGTATTATTTCCTTCTGTTGTTTTGGATTTTACTTATGATGTGTTGCTTGCGTTCTTATTTTTCTATGAGATTATAGTTATTTTTTATTTTATGTTGGAGATTAATCATGGTATCGAGTTTACATGTAATTCTTGTGTTGATCAATTTATTGGTTCTGGATTTGATTGATTATTGATCTGGCTTTTGGTATTAAGTTCTTTAGAAATCAAGGTGAGATATACGGATAAACTAAATTAGTAATTTAGTATTACCGCATATTCTAGCCTTGCGATAGTCAGGGTATGGTTTTTTTTAGTTGGGGATATATAATATGTGATGCTTTGATGACCACGATGGCGTGGCGGTGGTGAATAGTGATGGAGTTATCGGTTTCATCATCAGATAAAGGCAACCCAACATCTGAAGAAGTGTCATGCACCATCTTTCGGTTTACGTTCAAGGTTTTGGTTTTTACTCTGTTATTTTTGCGTCACCTACCAGTAATCGGATTAGAGTGTAGAAATTGCTTCCAAATGTGAAGCCAAAATGTCCTAAAAATCTTATCTCTATGTTATGAAATGATACATATTGGTTGAATTCAAGGATATGCCACAACCATATCTAAACATTAGTACTTTATATATATAACTAATAACTTAATTCTTTACAAATGTTTCACTTTCTTAACATGATATATTTTCATTCATGTATGTTAATGTATAGATAATTTAAAAATCAGCAACCCAAAATATATTTTAAACTGTTTGATAAAAAATACCCACGCGTAGCGTGGGTGTAAAATCTAGTCTATACTATATAAAAGTTGATACTATAGCGCTCTAAAGGCGTCCACATATGATTTTAGAAACGCGATTCGATTAGTCCACGTCGTTAGTTAACTTTATTTATTTTCCTTGCTTTTAAAAAAAAATAATCGATAATAGCAACTAATATTCTATATCTCCTTTTTGTTTTAGATATCAATATATTAAAATAACTGAAAAACGAAATTGTCAACTTATCTTTTCTATTTTTGATATTCAATATTTCCTTCTTCTCTATAAAATTTACCTTCAACTTTTTATTTTTCTTTTTTAACAAAAAATATGTTCGATAATAACAACTAATATTCCATATTTTCTTGGATTTAGGCTTAACTTTAAACTTGTGCCCATAACCAAGAGTCGGTTTTAATTAAAACCCTAGGTGCAACCTTGACGTTTTCTTATATACAATAAATCTAGGATTTACTCGACTTTCTTTTGCTTCTTCACCTTGGTTTATCGTTATAGTCTGTAATTACTTGGTTTTATAATTGTTGTTGTTTCTCAAATTCTATTCTTGATCAGTAACATGTATATGTATTAGAGGCATGACACATGGATGGTGCCAGTCGAATTATATGATGTTCTCAGATGATATTGTTTTCAGGGTTTTGTTTGCAGGTTTCCATTATCAAGGTATTGATCTTATCATAATATATTTATATATTTTTACACTGTTATATGCTAATTAGTGATCTCTTAATTGTGTTCTATTTTTCGTTTCCATTTTTCCTATTCTTATTTTGATCATAGGTTTTGTATTCATTCAAAGATTCACAGGTTCGTGAGCAACAATGTCCCTAATTTTTTAGGTGTTATCAAGTCATGTTAATTGTGTTTCGTCTTAATTTTAGTATTAAATAGTCCATATATATATACCAGATTTCATCTGATGAGACTGTTGGTGTTGACAGTGCTGACAAGGATGATGAGCTGGACAAGAAGAGAAAATTGTTTGAAAATTTGTGTTGTTCTTGTTGCTATTGTTGGGACCTCATCAATTGGTATCAGAGCACGTTCAATTTTTTTTTTTAGTGAGAATCTCAATCTGGACCACTAGTTTGTGGTGTCGAGACTTTTTTTTTCTTTTCTAATTGTTTCCTTTAATTTTCTTTACAAAAAAAAAACAAAAAAAAGGTGAGGAGAGTAGCTACCAAAGATGGGTAGTAACAAAGAAAGAATTGAAGATTTAGAGCAGAGTCTTGGTGTAATGCAAGATGAAATGGAGAAACTTAATCACGGCATGGCTGATAAGTTTCAATCTTTGGAGGCGGCACTAAACCGACTTGCGGAGACGGTAAACAACAGTAGAGAGGGAGGACATAGTGCTCCAAGATCTGGACGTCGTACCGACGGCAGCAATCCTCAACACCAAACACCACCGCGAACCGATCAAACCATCACGAATCCATTCGCTCAACCACCACTACAAGAAAACAGGGGGTATTCCGACGGCCAAAACCGTCGGAATTCCGTCGAAAATGACCGTTTTCCGACGGGATTCCGACGGTATTGGTCCGTCGCTTCTGTCTCGTCGGAAAAATGCACCGTCGGAAAATTGTTGATTATTTCCGACGGCAATCCGACGTTAAAACGTCGGACCAAAACCGGCGACGGAATTCCGACGGTGCCGGAGTTCCGGCCATAACCGACGGAATTCCGACGGTGCCGGAGTTCCGGCCATAACCGACGGAATTCCGACGGTGCCGGAGTTCCGGCGATAACCGACGGAATTCCGACGGTGCCGGAGTTCCGGCGATAACCGACGGAATTCCGACGGAAACCGTATTTTTTGAAAAAAAATAAATAAATAATAAATAATTAATTAAAATTATATAAAATATAATAAAACATAAAAAATGTATTAAAAATTTAAAAAACATTTAAAATTGTTTTAAAAGTACGATCGAAGTTTTACAATATATTTAAAAACTCTAAAAGGGCTATTCCGCCCTACGGGAGGTCAGGAACTGTCTCATCTGGTCTTCCAACGCTCGAAATCGTGACTCCGCATCCGCCTTATCCTTCTCTCTTGCAGCCTCGGCCTCCGCCTTATCCTTCTCTCTCGCTTCCTCCACTGCCTTAAGCCGCTCGGTCAGCGCTCGGTTTTCGGCCTCCAATCTGCTACCACCGCCTTGTCGCACAGACGAAACCGATGAGCAACTAGCCTCAGGAAGGCCGAATACACGGCCTCTGGTCTTGGGAGTCGCCTAGGATAAAAAAGATATAAAAAGTTAGTTGTATTAAAAATTAGTTGAAAATGTGTTTAAAACTAACACGGTTACTAACCTGATAGGCGAACTCGTTGACCACCTCGTATGGAACTTCGGTGGGCGCCTGAGTCCCTTCGTCCATCGGTTGCGATTGGAGGTACTCCTCCTGCCGCCTCTCCACGGTTTCCACGATTTCACGAGCAACGGCATCTTGGATTTCACCGGTCTTCTTGTTGGTGTGGCTTACTCTGATCAAATCAAGGTTCGAAGGAAAAACACCGGTTTCCTTAAACTGTTAACAGCGGAAAATTGTGTTAGCAAATTATTAAAAAAATTGAATTGTTTAAATATTTACCATTTTGTCTGCTTTCGACGCCTTGCTTGTTGCACCGAGGTTGTGGGTCGCTGGTCCCTTCCCCTTCCGGTTGCTGTTACGGTTAGTTGAGTTTCTCTCAGAGATCTCCTTAGTTGCCTCCTTTTCCCAATGTGCAACTAGTCCTTCCCAACACGCATCTTTATATTTCATAACCCGAGGCCGCTTCCCGGTCTTGAACCACGCTTCTTTCCACTCGTTCATCTTCCACGAGTACTTCCTCCCCGCCTTTTCGTCGAATCCCTTTCGGACCAACGTAGTGAGCTGTGGATCCCACGTGAAGGTTTGCTGCAAACCACACCACAAAAATTTGCATTAGTAATTATAATTTGACTAATATAGGAAATATATTTTAAACTTATAAATTAAATTACATACCGCAAATTGTCGGAACCAAATGTCCCGGTCCTACGGTGGCATATCGTTGTATGTACCATACGGTTTATCTAACATGGTATTCATCATGTCGTTGATAGAAGCAGTAATCCCGTTTTGCGAGTATTGGAACCTATTAAAATATTTGGTTAAATATTTTAGTAAAATAATTTAATCCAAAACATATTTACATTTGACTTACCAGGTCGTGTTAGGTGGCGTGTCTGGATCTAGACGAGTCAACCTATCACGTCCAGGTTGCGCCACAAACTGCTCGATGGTCATGGATGTGGGTTGTGAATTGGCTGTGGGCGGGGGCTGAGACATGTGTGGGGCATGTAGGTCGGGAGTAGCGTAGGGGATATGCGTATCAGTCGCAGTCCGATCTCCCCCACTGGAAGACGCCCCTACTCTAGACTGATGATATGCTGGATAGTCCCTACGGTTTCCAAAATTCTAAGAGTTTGAAATTTATAATAATTCGGGATTTTTCGATTTGCGATTTAGTTACTTGGAAATTTCGGATTTAGGGATATAAGCATTTAGTGTTTTTAAGGGTTTTTTGAAATATAGAGATTAAAGGAATTTAGTTTTATGACATTTTGTTATTTAAAAAACTTAGGATTTTAAGATTTTTGTAATAAATGACTTTATTGAATTTGGGATTATGTGGTTTTGGAATTAATGCACTTAGGGATTTAGGGAAATTAGAATTTAGAAATTTAAGTAACCAGGACTTGTTTGTATATTGTATATTCGGAAACCGAAGTTCATGGATTTAGGTTTTGTTGGGAAATTGACTTTTATAATTTGACAAATGTTATTAATGTTCAAAAAATTTCATTATTTTGAAATCGTTAAAGTTATAAATGTTTAAAATTATAATATATATTTTTAATTTCAAGGATTTAAAGTTTTATATTTTTTTATTTTTAAGTAGGTTTAAGTGTTTCAATTTATAAAATTTTTAATATATGTTTTATTAATGTTATAAAATGATTCTCTTACAATATTAATCATACATTAAATTGTAAATGAAATGAAAAAATTCATAAAAACCTATGAAAATCATATTCTTAAAATTGTAAAATTTATAAAATTATAATTTCCTAAAAATCCCTAAGTTAGTAAATTCCTAAAATTATGAAATTCCCTAAATTTTCCAATCTCCAAATTGTAAAATTTCCAAAATAACACAATTAACCAATTTAATCTACAAACCTAATTTACTAACATTGTCAAATCCGAATTCACCCTAACATTCTACATGAACGAGAATCCTCAAGAACAATTTCGGATTTTTAATTGAAATTATGTAAAACTCACATAATGTTGGATTTGGTGAAAGATTGTGAGGAATCACGACGGAGGAGTAGTTTTTGCAAGGATTCGGCGGTGAAACGGCGGAGAAACGGCTCGGAATCGACGGAGAAACGATCGGAGAATTTTATGAGGAAAAAAAAAAGTTGAGATCTGTTTTCGGGGAAGACGAAGTGTGGATTTATTGGACTGTCCGACGGTACTCCGACGGAATTCCGACGGTATAAAAAAAATTCAGACGGAACTTCCGACGGTTTTCCCGCTTTGACGGTGACAACGAGGTTGTTTGGCGGCAACTAAAATTAGGGTTACCGTCGGGATGCCGTCTCACTTTCAGACGGAACCCCGACGGTTCTTAAATTTTTAATTTAATTTTTGATTATCCGATCCTTAATTAATAAAAAATTAAATAACCGTCGGGATTCCGTCTGAAATTGAGACGGCATCCCGACGGCTGTTAATTAAAAAATAAACAACCGTCGGAATTCCGTCTCAATTTCAGACGGAATCCCGACGGTTCTTAAATTTTTAATTTAATTTTTGATTATCCGATCCTTAATTAATAAAAAATTAAATAACCGTCGGGATTCCGTCTGAAATTGAGACGGCATCCCGACGGCTGTTAATTAAAAAATAAACAACCGTCGGAATTCCGTCTCAATTTCAAACGGAATCCCGACGTTCTTAAATTATTTATTTTAAAATATTTTATCCCAACATTAATTGTTTAAATGCAATTTTAAAGGTTTTAGATTTCAGAAAGTATGGGTTATGTATTTTTACGCCTTACTTTATAAATTTTATCTTAATTTTTAAAATGTTTTTGGAAAATTTTAAATTATATTACATTATACTTAATTAAAACTTGAGCCGTGGGATGTATTTTACTACTACGGAAATAGTAAAAACAACATAAATCTTTTATCATAAAATTATAGAACATAAAAACAACATATGGATTTGAAAATAAAAACAACATAAAGGCCATTATTGAACATATATAAAAACAACATAAAGCTTTTATCATTTAATTATTCTTAATCATGGACGAGTTGGATGTTTAGTCTTCATCGGAGTCTGGAACTATTTCATATTCATGCGCAGTAGTTCCTCCATCTTCCTCCTCGGTGGTAGATACTTCCATTGGTTGGTATTTAGCAAGCATCGAATTAACACCGATTATCTATTTGAAAATTGAATTTGGTTAAGCATTCCCATAAATATTTAAAAACGTATGCTGTATCTACCTTAACAATGTTTCGCTCTGTGATGTTCAGGTACTTTGAGTTCCTGTTAAAACGGCAAACGGTAACATTTCTTAGGATGACCACCGCACCTACACCAGTGGCGAGTCTGTACTCGTCCTTGCTGAAGATGTTATGGTGCATGGTTCCCTCGATTTTTCCTGAAGGATCTTTTAAGGTTACTAGCAGATCCCCCTGGTTATTGGGGGTCAAACTAGAGAGCATAGCCACAATCTAATAATCAAATAGAATATACTTGTCAGATAACTGTATGTGTAAATGTTAATAAAATAGGTGGAAAAAGTAAACCTTTTTGACTTTCACAAAGTGTAAATGCGGGGATTGAATTTCTGCAATCTGGGTCCAGAATGGTGTGCTCCTATTGTTATAGGAACCTACATGTAAGAATAATAGATGTAGTATTTTCAGCTATAATCATTATTGTACCAGTAAAATTACGGGTAATTATATATATATATAGTAGTAGATATAATATATATATATATATACCTTCACACATTATGTAATCCATAGTAGAAGTCCACCGAGGACTACGGAAATCATGGTCGGCCTGTGTTGGCTCATTCAAGACCTCACGAATAAAATCTTGTGTTGGGCGTGTCTGAGAACTTTCACCTCGCAGCACCTTTGCATCATGAGACCTCTTGCGAAACATTCCTCGCCGTACGACTTGGCCAGGTCCCGGCATTACGGGCGTTTGGTTCTGGGATTGTTGAGTTGGATGGAGTGAAATTGTCGGTTCAGCATCAGTAACATTTAAGTTATCGTAAGGAGGGCTGGAAGGAACAAGAGTTGTGTTTGGAGGGTTGTGACCGGGGCCTCGGTTTTGCATATAGTAATTCCATAGATCTCTGTTTGCCATAACGCAATTGAATATTTTTGTGTTATGATTTTCGGCTACCTTATATAAAACATATTTCCGTCGGAATTCTGTCGGAAATCCGTCAATACCCCCGACATCACACCCCACAATTTCCCATCGGCCACCGGAGACGATTTGGCAACCACACAATCTTTGCCGACATCGTCCACCGTAGGAATTTCGTACCAATTCCGTCAGGAATTCCGACGGAATGTGGCCGTCGGGAAACAGTTTTTACACGGCGACCACGGAAAACTTTGCCGACATCGGAAAATCCGATTTCCGTCGGTAATCCGTCAGAAATCCGTCAACCCAGTCCGACATAAAACCCCACCAATCCTTCGGCCACTGCTGACGAATCTTAATAACCACTGAAACTTTGCCGACATCAAAAACCGTAGGCAATCCGTCAGAAATCCGTCAACCCAGTCCGACATAAAACCCCACCAATCAATGAGACCACTCCAGACAAATCTTAATAAGCACCAAAACTTTGCCGACATCGAAAACCGTCGGCAATCCGTCAGAACTTCGGTAATACGGACGGAATACCGACGGTTTATACATATAAATTCTACTTTAAATACACCTCATGGAGTGTATATCTTCTACACATCTCAATAACACAAAAAATGTCTTCTCCCTCTCCTCAGAAAGACGCAGAAACAACCGACCTTGATCCTTTTGGATTTCCAATAATACCAAAATTCTCGTGGGAAACTCAATCTTATTGCGACGAATCGTTTAAAGAGCTGCCCACTTACTCGTGGGAATTTGATATGTGCTCACCAATCCATAAAGAAGATTCCACATCAACAATAGTGTCTGACAGCCAGTGCTCGCCAAACATCCACCACATTCCAAAATTGTCGTCGGAATCGCCAACTAAGTGCGACAAATACGTCCAACCATTTCAATTCAGTGAACCGTCATATAGTTACGGTGGAAGTCCTTCAAATGAATGTAAGGATCAGTACTATGATTTGATAGGCGCCCAAAGCCCAGAAGAGCCACCGCCAGACTTATATATTGATGAAGATACAATCAAAAAATTGTGAGACGAAGTTTTAGATTCTCCAGCAAAGAAAAAAGGGAAAGAAAATCACTAAATGGTTTTAACCAATGGTAAGTTTGGAGTGGAAACCGACATATGATTGTATAATGAGAAGTTTATTACGTACTTGTACCATAACCGTTATGTGTTAAATATTTGCAAGTCTTTAATGTACCCGTTTAAGAATGTGTTTTAAATTTTATGTTTCATTAAATGTAATGTTTTATTGGAGTTCCAATACTCAAATTCTCGTGTAGAATCGGTTTTGTTAATGAAATGAAAAATATTATAGGCAAGAAACAAATATTAGAGAAGAACATGAACAACATATTTCGTAATCACAATTTATTATTCTCAATCTCCAGAGGAACCTTCACTAGGGATGGAGTCTGAATCGTCGTCAAATTCCCCACAGGGTTCCTCTTCGTCCGAATGCACTAGATCATCCCCGACATGTGTGACATCGACAACGAGGTCAATGTTATCCACCTCGTCAATAGGTGACATTGGTACACTTCTCGATGGTTGTAGAGCATCATGTTCTGGAACTCCATAGATTTTTCCTCTAGGGTTTATTGGAGTTACTGTGATCCACGGATCTGTACGGTAGGCAACTCGTGGATACGGAATGTAGCAAACCTATTCATAAGTAGTGGATATTGTTAATATACATGAACAAGAAACATTAACCATGCGTACATAGGTAAACATATGAGTGTATATATTGATACCTGGTCTGCTTGAGACGCAAGGATAAATGGATCGTAATAATGCAGTCTGCGGCTTGAATTGATCGAAGTAACACCAAGAGAGTCAACTCGAACCCCCTGACCATTGGCTGGATCATACCAATCGCACATGAACACAATGCACCTCAAGTTCAACAGTCCTCGGTAGCGGATTTCCAAGATTTCTTTTAAAATCCCATAGTACATGGTATCGCCGGAATGCGCCGAAATACCATAGTCCGCAGTTGACCTTTGGCGTCCTTCCTCGAAGATCCTGAACGCATATCCCCTAGTGCAAAACTGGGGATATGAATTCGCAGTGCTGCGTAAACCATGAACAAACTCCACTAACCATGTCGGGAGAGGTTGACCAGTTGATAAACTTTCGGAAACCTAACAATGGTATAACTAATATATCAGTAACATATAAAAGTTAAAACCTGGAAAAGTAAGAGTAAATAATTATATTACACTTACATAACATTTCAACCACCCCTCGAATTCTTCGTCTTTCAAGACAGCAAGTTCGGCATCTGTCTTACCATAATGGTACTGACGAGCGAGCGACATGTAAATCCTGTAACATAACAGTCATTAGTAGATGAAGGCAACTAATTCCATAATTGTAGTATAATAACTGATATACCTTTCGTACTCCAAAATTTCGTCACAATTTCTAAGGATATACGTATGCAAATGTGTGACCTCTTGTGGTGATAGTCTGCGTTTCTTTGGTTTTCCACTTGCTCGACCAACTTGGGCAAATAACTGAGGAACAACCACGTCATACACTGCTTTCTCACCTCTATCATCATGTCGGGGAGGCCGTCTCGCCTTAGTACTTACTGCCCGTGGAAAGTAAATTTCGGAAAATTGTGAGACTTCCTCGTTTAGGCTCTGTGCAGCAATAGATCCCTCAACCCTGCTCAAATTTTTAACCTTTTTCTTCAGATGGAACATGTAACGCTCGAACGGATACATCCATCGGTATTGAACAGGGCCTCCTAAGGCTGCTTCTCGTGGGAGGTGAATAGGAAGATGTTCCATAACGTCAAAAAAAGACGGTGGAAATATCTTCTCAAGATTACAAAGGAGAACAGGGATATTGGCCTCCAAGTTACGTATCCCGTGGACGGTAAGCGTTCTGGAACATAAATCTCGGAAGAATGCACCAACTCCTACAAACGAAAAATATACAAATTACTACATATATAGTAATTATATGGTAGTAAGAAAGTAATGAGAGTAAGGAATATACCTCCAATTGCTTGGTGGATAGGTCCTGGAAGAAGAAATGCAAATACAAAAGGAAGAAGACGCTGCATCACGACATGACAATCATGACTCTTCATTCCTATGAACTTCCCTTCCGTCGAATCCACGCAATTACCTAGATTAGATGCGTAGCCGTCCGGGAATTTTAGACAATTTTTAAACCATTCAAAAAATTCTTGTTTCTGCCTAGCGTCTAACCGGTACGCAGGCATCGGCAATCTACCATTAGGCAAAACATGAAGAGATGGCCTCGAACAAATCAATGGCAAGTCGAATCTTGACTTCCAGTTGTCTTTTGTTTTTCCTGGGACGTTTAATATGGTGTTCATGATGTTATCGAAGAAATTCTTTTCCACATGCATGACATCTACATTATGCCGCAGTAGGTGGTCTTTCCAGTAAGGCAAATCCCAAAAAATACTCTTTTTGTGCCAATTGTGATATTCCCCACAACCGTCGACGGGGTGATGGCCATTACCCCCACATTCAGGAGTTCGCTCTGCACCAAAATCTCGTAACTGTTCCAAAATGTTGCGACCATCTATCTCAGCAGGTGGACCATATAACACTTGTACATTCGTCTTGAAATGTCTTTTAGACCGCCGATATGGATGATTTGCCGGTAAAAAACACCTATGACAATCAAACCACGAAGTCTTCCTTCCGTGCTGCAGTTGGAATGCAGAAGTATTGTCTTGGCAATAAGGACATGCCAATCTTCCATGCGTTGTCCATCCAGATAACATACCGTATGCCGGAAAATCGCTGATGGTCCACATAAGAACCGCACGCATCTTGAAATTCTGCTTGATTGAAACATCATATGCCTCAACACCATCCTCCCACAACATCTGCAACTCATAGATCAATGGTTGGAGGAATATATCGAGGGACCGTCTTGGATGATCTGGGCCGGGTACTAGAATTGAGAGAAACAGGAACTCCCGCCGCATGCACATAGATGGAGGCAAATTGTAAGGTGTTACGATGACCGGCCACAGTGAATATTGTCTTCCATGCTTGCCAAACGGGTTGAAACCATCAGTGGATAGGCCTATGTATACATTTCGTCGTTCATATGCAAAAGCTGGATACACAGATTGAAAGTGTTTCCACGCTTCCGCGTCAGACGGATGCGTGATATCTCCATCTTGACTATGCTCAGCATGCCATCTCATAGCCTTAGCTATGCGGTCTGATTCGTACAGCCTCTTCAACCTCTCTGTTATGGGTAAATACCACATCCGTTTGAATGGAATCTTCACCCTGCCGCTTGTGTCCTGGAACCGGGGTTTCCGGCAAAATTTACATTTTTTTCGGTTCTCGTCTTCTCTCCAGTATATCATACAGTTGTCGATGCACACATCTATAACCTGGTAGGGCAAACCAAGACCGGCGACAAGTTTTTGGACCTCGTAGTATGATCCTGGGGCCAGATTATCTTCTGGCAAAACATCTTTCACGAACTCGGCGAATGCATCAACACATTCTTCAGACAAATTATAATCAGTCTTCAGGTTCATCATCCTAGTGGCAGCAGACAGCGGTGAATGACCATCCCTACAACCGCTGTATAGAGGTTGCTTTGCTGCGTCTAACATATTGAAAAACCTCCGAGATTCTAAATTAGGCTCTTCAACCCTACCACCCTCATACCCACCCGACTGCAAATCCTCTCTAAAATTATCTCTAACCATCGCCACCGTACTTACCCCAACATCTACTCCCGCTGTAGGTTCCCATACGGTATCCGTTTCCCCTACGGTATCTGGAAAATAAGGTGCATTGCTACTAGTACTACCATATTCATAATTGGTTTTTCCATGTAAAAACCAAACCTTATATCCCGGCCTAAAACCATATCTATATAAATGAGTCCAAACATTATGAATGGCGACACTAATTCTATTACAACAATTGGAACAAGGACATTTGATATCCTGACCTTTTTTGGCTGCTTCTACATTACTGGGTAAATTCATGAACTCGCATATTCCTTGAGCGTATTCGTTCCTTAATAAGTCCGAGCCCACATCCGTCATTGGCTCGTCCATCCATGCCCGAAAATATGAACTCATCTTTGGAATTTTTTTTGTTTAAAGAAAGAATTTATGATACGATGGAATGACGAATTCGGCTACCTTATATAAAACGGATTTCCCTCCGAATTCCGTCAGAAATCCGTCAATACCCCCGACATCACACCCCACAATTTCACATCGGCCACCGGAGACGATTTGGCAACCACACAATCGTTGCCGACATCGAACACCGTAGGAATTCCGTCGGAATACCGTCGGTAATTCCGAGGGCATATGCCGTCGGAAAAATGTCTTACACCGGCGACCACGCAAAACTTTCCCGACATCGGAAATTCCGATTTCCGTCGGGACTTCGCCAGAATACCGTCGGAATAGATCGACGGCGAATTACCGTCGGTATGCCGTCTGAAATTGAGACGGTATTCCAACGGTATACCGACGGATTGGGTTTCCGTCGGAATGCCCTCGGACAATTTTGACGGATTGCCGACGGGATCGTTTTGGTCGGCCAACCGTCGGAATACCGTCTGTTTTTTCCGACGGAAATTAATGTTCCGTCGGAAAACACCCTGTTTTCTTGTAGTGCACAATGTCATGTGAAGTTGGTGTTTCCTAAGTTTAATGGAGGGGATCCGACATCTTGGATCAGCAAGGTGAAACAGTATTTCTCATACCAAGATACGCCTATCGAGCAGCGAGTACAATATGCGTCTTACCACCTTGAAGATGAAGCCAATGAATGGTGGCAGGCAACATCAAAAGCTCTCGGAGAAGATCAAGTCGCTGTGACATGGACTCTGTTTGAAGAGGAGATGTGGGCTCGTTTTTGTCCAACAGAAGGTGATAACTTTTATGAGGCTTTGTCAAAAATTCAACAAACGAGTACGCTTCGAGAATTTGAACGCTTGCAAAACAAGGTAGAAGGCTGGACTCAAAAAGCTCTTGTTGGCACATACCTCGGAGGATTAAATCCAACCATCGCTGATCCCATTCGAATGTTCAAACCAAAAACGCTGAAGGAGGTGATCGGACTTGAAAGGATGCGTGATGACCAACTGCAAAAACAGACACCCTCTCGGGATATCTCGACTCTCAACCCGAAGAAACTAAGTTGGGAGGATAGCAAAAGGAAGCGTAGCTTGGGACTCTGTTTCAGCTGCGACGAGCGTTACATGCCTGGTCATAAGTGTCGACAGTCCCAATTACTTATCATGGAAGGGGAAAACAAAGAAGCTGATGCGGAAGTGGCAGACAAAGATGCAGAGAAACCGACGATCACGCTCTATGCTCTGACCGGATGGAGTGCACCAGAGACTTTACGAATCTCTGCAATGGTGAACAAGCATAACGTGGTGGCCATGGTAGATAGCGAATCCACGCATAAATTCATCAGTGAAAAGGCGGTTAATAGGCTCAACTTGCAGATCACACGAACAAAGCCATTTGCTGTTCGAGTTGCCGACGGCTCACCGCTTCAATGTCACGGTCATTGCAAAGATGTTCGAGTGACAATGGGAGAGGTAACAATTTTAGTTACGTTGAATGTTCTACCATTAGTGGGTCTTGATCTAGTCTTGGGAATTCAATGGTTACAAAGTTTGGGCCCAACAATTTGTGACTGGAAAGCAAAAACCATGGAGTTTGATTGGGAAGGAAAACGTTGCACTCTTCAAGGAATAAGCAACACAACAATTCAACATGCAGATGCACGTGAGTTCGCTAAAGAGGTTCGTCAAGGCCACTCGTTATTCGTTGTTTATGTTGATCATGAAAGCACAAAGATGCTACCGAGACGAGATGACGCAAAGACGACACGGCGACTTCGTCTCAGTTCTCCATATTCTTTCATGAACCTTGAGGACAAGGTCTGTTAGAGGATGGGAGTAATGATGAGACTGTTGGTGTTGACAGTGCTGACAAGAAGAGAAAATTGTTTGAAAGTTTGTGTTGTTCTTGTTGCTATTGTTGGGACCTCATCATCATCATTGTTTATTATATATATTGAGCGTGGGGTTTAGTTATATCCATGAATTTTATATTATTGAAGTTTTATATTAGTAAAATCAGATTCTTTGGTAAAAATATGTTAGAAAATTACAGCGAGTTTGAAAAATACTCCTACTTTTACTCAGTGTCACAAGTCCGATCAAGATTTTTGCACATCTACCTTTATATTCCTTTGATAGTTAGGCATTACAAATTCCTAATTCGATAGTTAAGGCTTTCATAGAGCTAATTAACGGAAACATTGATCTCGGGATTGCTTTTATGGCTACGAGCTACAAGCTTATGTCGAAAGAAGTATGCTCTTACGTTTACTAGGAGCAAAAATTGTGTTAATCAGACAAAAATATCAAATGTGCTTTGGATAAAATCAAAGAGGTTTTTATTATGACAAAGAACACATATATTTTCAACCCAAATTTAATGTTCGTAAGAAGTTATCGAGGTTTAAGGCTTTTATTAAAGATTCTGCTTTTGTGGCCAAATAAGCTGTTTTACTTTTGGTTTTGTTTTCGTTTTCGTTAGATATACTTTGAAACTACATGATAAGAGAACTAGGAAGATACATTGGGTAATATCGATATATTTGTTGGCAAAATTTGAAATGGTGTTTTTGTAACGGGAAGCAGAGACAAGGCTATTAAGGTCGTTCTTTATCTCTGTTTTCTGTTTTATGGTATGACCTAATGATTTCTTTAATTCAAAACATCCTTAAAACATAGGTAATTGGCGTTGAACCATTAGAAATAAGTGTTGTTTCTTGAAAAAGTTTGGCATCTTCCTTATGCTGCAAACATTAGCAGTCACCTGAAACGATATAAATTTCAAAAAAAAAAGGAAAGAGGATTATTCGAGACATATAAGTTGGCAACGAAGAAGGAATGGAGATGGCGAGGAGGTTAGCTTTACAAGAGAGATTGCTGGTGAAGACACTAATATCTTATTTTTCTCGCTTCCTTCATTTTCATAACATTAGATTTACACATTTGTGGAGTAAATCAAAATTATGACTTTGTTTATCCTACCAAACTAAAATTTTGGTGGTTACGTAGTAGTAGTTGATATACTTATTTAAAAATATAGTAATTAGTATTTAAAATATTTTTGCTATACATGTTTATGTACTTCCAGTCTTACAGTTGTATTTAAAATTCAGATGAAACTTTTGATAGAATTCGTACTAATTGTTCTTAATAATATAATGAATTACTTTGATATTAGGTATGTTTATAAATCTTGGTATTCATAAGAGTAGAGAAATACATCTAATGGCTAAAACTTGAAGACCTTGGAAAAGTAATTTTTGAGTATCACCGCCATAGTATATATTTTTGAAATATTTCTTCAAAAAATATATACCGAAAACTACGAAATTAGTTAAATACGGAAAATTGATAGATTTTTGAACAAAAGTTCATGACCATTTTTGAAGACATTTCACAACTGTATCAAAACATTATGTATATATAATTCTCTACACATGCACAAAATTATCGATATAGGTTAATATGTATAGTAAATTAACTATTAAGTTTTTTATGATTGCTTCACTATTTTACTATTATAATTTTTCATTCGTTTATGGAAAATCAGACTACAGACCTACTATGATCTATATTGTAATATGTATTTTTTGCGTTAAAATATTTCTTTTAACATATTTTTATGTGTTATAATATGTATTTCAAAAGTATTTAAATGTTATTCAATAATTTCAACTTTCAGTGTTAGAAATTTTATGACCATGTTTTAGAAAATTTTTTTTTAAAAGTATTGATATATAGTGTTAAACTTTACAAAGAGTAGTCATTTCTAAAGGACCTTTTTTTTTTTTTTTTTTTGTCAACAATGGGCTACAACTAGCCGGCCTATTAGCCTAATACCTACATTAAGTAGGCGGGGGGACTCGGTCCCAGGTGTGATGGTGTCTGCCTTTTGTGGAATTACCTCTGACCACTAGGCTAAGATCACTTCACTTCTAAAGGACCTTTTAAGTTTACAAAATAACATTTTTCGTATGTTTTTTTATTAAAGCAAATGTATCCTATTTTATAAAACATGGAACCGACATTGTATAACTATCTGAACATCAGCATTCCTCAGACCATATCATCAACCAAACATAAACGATGATTAGAACATGTTAAAAAATATATGTTTTCAAACTAAAATATATATTTATTTATATACGTGTTAAATTACCGATATAAATAATAATTATTAGTTATTTAATTATCTATGAATATTTCCCTTTGAATTTGAGTACGGCAACTTTTAGCTAATTTAAAAATCAGCACGTTGAATATATATTAAATTCCTCGATAAAGAAACCCCACGCGTAGTGTGGGTATAAAGTCTAGTCTATACTATATAAAAGTTGATGCTATAGCGCTCTAAAGGCGTCCACATAGGATTTTAGAAATTCGATTCGATTGGTCCACGTCGTTAGTTAACTTTTTTTTTCTTCTATTTAAAAAAATAATCGATAATAGCAACTAATATTCTATATCACTTTTTTTTTTTTAGATATCAATATTAAAATAATTGAAAAATGAAATTGTCAACTTATCTTTTCTATTTTTAATATTCAATATTTCCTTCTTCTCTACAAAATTTACCTTAAACTTTAAAAATATGTTCGATAATAACAACTAATATTCCATATTTTCTTGGATTTAGGCTTAACTTTATACTTGTGTCCATAACCAAAAGTCGGTTTTAATTAAACCCTAGGTGCAACCTTGACGTTTTCTTATATACAATAAATCTAGGATTTACTCGACTTTCTTTTGCTTCTTCACCTTGGTTTATCGTTATAGTCTGTAATTACTTGGTTTTATTATTGTTGCTATTTCTCAAATTCTATTCTTGATCAGTAACAAGTATATGTATTAAAAGCATGACACATGGATGGTGCCAGTCGAATTATACGATGTTCTCGGATGATATTGTTTTCAGGGTTTTGTTTGCAGGTTTCCATTATCAAGGTATTGATCTTATCATAATATATTTATATATTTTTTACACTGTTATATGCTAATTGGTGATCTCTTAATTGTGTTCTATTTTCCGTTTCGGTTTTTCCTATTCTTTTTTTATCATAGGTTTTGTATTCATTCAAAGATTCACAGGTACGTGAGCAACAATGTCCCTAATTTTTTAGGTATTATCAAGTAATGTTAATTGTGTTTCATCTTAATTTTAGTATTAAATAGTCCATATATATATATACCAGATTTCATCATTGTTTATTATATATATTGAGCGTGGGGTTTAGTTGAATATGGATCTTTATTCTTCGATTTTGTAATATATTGCTATTCGGGTATGGCTTTTCTTTTAATTGATTTGGCTTGATATTCGTTTTACTTTACTTGATATTCATGTATATATTTTTATTCGAGTTTATTGTGGTATTGTTTTTTGTTCGCAGGATAAATCATCAGCTTTAAGGTATATTTTCTACTGGTAAATCATGGCAACGGTTATAGATAGATCTACTATCCGGATCTGATTATTTGTTTCTCTACGTAATCTCTGTTTTTATTATACACATAAGAACATCAGCATCTTCAAAACACATTTGTGATCTTCTTGCAGGTTATCATCTAAAATTTGGTGTTTTGTTTGCCTTATATTTGAACTTCTTTTGGTTTTTAGATTTTTTTTGCTATAATTAACACCTCATTCGATCTATGGTATTGTTTGTTTCTTTGTTGATGATTGCAACTCTTGGCTCATGATCGTGAAATTGTATTGTATATGTTCATCTCTCTTTTTTTGTTAGATTTCCATTTTCCATTATCTTCTCTGATCACTAGATTTGACCAATTAGGTTTTTATTAGTTTTTCCTCTCTCCACTTATATCATGTAATTAAAGCCACAAATTCTTTGAAGAAATGTAAGAGCATAAGTTTCTTTTACGTCTGACTAAGCCATAGCCATAGAGAAGTCATTCTCTGTTGGAGGTTTCACATCATAAGAAACTCTATCAAGAAAAATAGTGAAAATCTTAAGATTTATTTCTTTATCACTACAAGAAAACTGTATTTTAGCGTCGAATCTATTCCGACGCTATTTTAGCGTCGATTTTGCGTGCTAATAGCGTCCACAACAAAATTTGACGCTAAATCGACGCTAACTAGGGACGAAACATTTCGACGCTAAATCGACGCTATATCGCGTTGATTTAGCATCGATTTAGCATCGGAAATATAAGTTCGACGCTAAATCGATGCAAATTTAGCGTCGATTTAGCGTCGAACGCATAGCGTCGAATATAGCGTCGAATATTGCGTCGAATTTGGTAGGAAAATGACACATTTAACACGTATAACTTCTACACCTATCAATAACACACATAATATTTTCTAGCTCTCCTAAGGAAGACTCTAAATCAACAAACGTGGGAAATTTTTTTGATATTCCAAAATACTCGTGGGAAACCGAAACTCAGTGCGACGAATTCACTCAAGAGATACCCACTTACTCGTGGGAATTTGATACGTGCTCACCAACCCATAATGAAGATTCTACATCAACAATAGTGCCGGACAGCCAGTGCTTGCCAAACATCCACCACATTCCTAAATTCTCGTGGGAAACTGAATCTTAGTGCGACGAATATACTAAAGAGATACCACCTACTCGTGGGAAGCTGATTCATGCTCTCCTGCCAATGTTGTGAGTCACAAATTTAAGAATGGGATCTGTTATTCAAAACACAAATATGATAAGCATCCAGAATGTCATAACCAGAAGCGGGTTCTCGACGAAGTTTTGTATAGGCAAATCGAAGACGGACAACCATCTCAATTGATTGAAAAGTCAGATACTTACGGTGGAAGTACTTCAAATGAATGTAAGGATCACTACTACGATTATGAATTTGCCCAAAGTCCAGAAATCCCAAACTTAAATCTAGATGTTGATGCAATCAAAAGGGAATTTTGCGACGGATTTTTAGATTCTGCACCAAAGAAACAAAATGGAAAGAAAAGTTTCTGGTTCTAACTGTTGTTTGGAGTGGATACATACATATATGTTTAAAAAATTAATAGTCTATTATGTACTTGTACCATAACCGTTGTATGTTTAATATTTTCAAGTCTCTAATGTATAGTACCTGTCAAAGAAGTCGTTTTTAAAATTATGTTTCATTATTTGTAATGTTTTATTGGAGTTTCAGAATCAATATATCTCGTTGTATGATTGTTATCGACACTAATTGATTCCAATTAGATTGTTATTGAATTGTTGTGATTATTATCATTATATGTTGTACACCCAAAATGAAAAATAAGTTTAATTTAGCGTCGAATTAGCATCGAATCACTTGAATTCAACGCTAATTCGACGCTAATTTTGTGATCTAGCGTCGAATCCAAGTGATTCGATGCTAATTCGACGCTAAATAATTTTTTTTTAAAGTTAATTTTATTTATTAGTAATGAATTATCAATACGTACATTTTGTTATAAATTTGTATGGAAATGGATTTAAGAAATATGTAGGAAATAGATTTTTTGGAAATTTGTTATGAAAAAATTCATGTGATTGTTATCGCTATATGTTGCAATTTAGCGTCGCTAAATCGCAACAAACTTTGCATCGATTTAGCGTCCAACAAATAGCGTCGGATATAGCGTCGAATTTTCCGGCAAATTTGTTAGGTAGATGAAACATTTAACACGGGTTCACATACTTTTGTAGCATTCGATGCAAAATCGATGCAAAATCGATGCTAAAATCGCCTACATATAGCACCATCGTCAGAATTCATTTCGCAAGTTAAAAATTTGAATATATACTCAATTCTCAAATTAAATTTACAAACATAAAAAACTTTTAACCATAAAGTTCCAATCTTTACAATATAAGAAAATCTCGATAGTGAATTGATTCCAAACGGTGGATTTAGCCCCATAATCTACTCCTTCCCAGATTTGGAATTCAGAGTACATTATGAGGCTAAATCGGTTGTTTGGTATCAAAGTTTCTGTCGAAACCAAACATTTATAACCATTAAATAGTATCGTAAAGGTAGATAAAATTTCATATATTATATTGTCAATATAATTAAATAGATATGTAATAACGTAATGTTTAGGATTTAGGATTCATTTAACCTAAATCCTAAACAAACAAACAAAAATGATTTAGCGTCGAATTAGCATCGAATCAAATGAATTCATGTGATTCGATGCTAATTCGACGCTAAATCATTTTTTTATCTTAATTTTGTTTTATATATTAATAATGAAATATCAATATGTACATTTTGTTATAAATGTTTAAGGAAATGTATTTAGGAAAGATGTAGGAATTATATTGTAGGATATTTGATATGGAAAAATTCATTTGATTGTTATTGTTATATGTACCGGGTTTAAAATCTTTTAACGGTATCGAATGTTTTCGTATATGGTGCGATTTATTTAACCTAAATCATAAATTCGACGCTAATTCGACGCTAATGTTGTAATATAGCGTCGAATTTATGTGATTCGATGCTAAATCAAACAAATTTTTCATTTATGGTTTAGGGTATAAACAATAAAAGATTTAACGTCGACGATTCAGAGTTAAGCTCCAATGTTATCTATATTCGAACATTTAATTGCGAACAAATTAGTCTGTTTGTATCAGTCGAGGTTACAAATGCATGTAAGGAATTCTATTTGAAAAACTATATAGGTTTACATATATCAACATAACCCTTTATGAACCAAATATGTAATTGCAAAATTCAAAATTTAAAATTATTCTGTTATATCAATTATTGAAATGGCTAACATAGTTTTCGTACCAGTGGCGGATACCCTAAACCCTAAACCCTAAACCCCAAACGTAAAATTTGTTTTAAGTAGCATCGAATTAGCATCGATTCGATGCTAATTCGACGCTAAATGAAAAAAATTTACGTTTGAGGTTTAGGGTTTACGGTATTAAACAGATCAAATTATATTGATCCGACGCAAATTCGACGCTATATTGAATTAATTTGATTTAACCATTGGCGGTAAACCGAAAAATTTAAAAATTTTGTATGTTAAACCAGCGGCGGTAAACTGAATTAATTTTGACTTAGCATCGAATAAGCGTCAAATTTGTGGGCAATTCGACGCTAATTCGACGCTAAATAAAATTAATTCGGATCTGTAAACATTAAATCTGGGTGGGGAATAGAAATTATATTTAAATGTAATCTGACGCTAATTCGATGCTATTACCGTCAAAATAGCATCGAAATAGCGTCGGTTCACGAAGTAAAAACAGAGACCGGCGTCTTTTTCTATGGTTTCTGCAACTCCTCTCCCTCACCTCTCTCTCTCTCTCCGGTCTCCTCTCTTTCTCTCTCCCCTCGCCGCCACCGGATCTTCTCCTCCTCCGGTTCAATCAAACAACGCTATGGTATATATTTATTTTATTTTATTTTTGTTTTAAATTTGTTTATATATATTTGTAATTTGTAATAAATTAGTTATTAAATTGATTTTAGATATATGTAGTAAATAGATTAGGATATAGATTAGTAATTTTAGAAATATTTGTAATTTGTAATAAATTAGTTATGAAATTATATATAGTTGTAGTAATGATATGAAATTGATTTTATAAAATGGTTTTATGAATTATGTAGTAAATAAATTTTAGGAAATTTGATATGAAATAGATTTTAGGGTAAATGTAGGAAATAAATTTTAGGAAAAGGAATTGAATTTAAATTTGATAAGTTATGGAATTGAATTTAGATTTGCTAAGGTATAGATTTTAATTTATATTTCCTAAATTAGTAATTTGTTATAAATTTGTTATATATATTAGTAATGGAATTTGATGTGAAATAGATTTTCGGAAAAATGTAGGAAATAGATTTTAGAAAA
This sequence comes from Draba incana, assembly GCA_963576765.1. Lineage (NCBI taxonomy): Eukaryota > Viridiplantae > Streptophyta > Magnoliopsida > Brassicales > Brassicaceae > Draba > Draba incana. The sequence continues at coordinate 38,494,130 of OY755204.1, forward strand.
TGGAATTGAATTTAGATTTGATAAGTTATGGAATTGAATTTAGATTTCATAAGTTATAGATTTAAATTTAGATTTGATAAGTTATAGATTTCAATTTAGATTTTATGAATTTTATTTATGTAAAGTCAAATAAAACAAATTTAAGAGTTTTCTTTAAAATTAAAAATGAATTTACAAGTTATTTTTCGAAAATATAAAATTATTTCCTAAATGTTAAATTTATGGATTTATGTGTTTGTATTCATATATTATATATAAAATTTAAGAATCGATGAATTGTTTTATCAACTTGTTTTACAAGTTTTTAATTTATTTATCAATTTATATTTTACATTTTTTAATTTAATAATTTTTTTTTATTTTATAGGCGGATCGATATCCTCCTCCTTCATACGGACAATTATTTGGCGAGGATGTACGACTCCCGGATTCGATGGTCGTCGCGGATCCGGATCAGGGTCGGGTTCGCAGGCTGCGATAGCTATCGTCCACGAGCTCCGCCACAAGCTCCGCCAGGAGGAGGTAATTTATTAGGTTCTTATATTATATTATAACTCATTTTTTATTATAATTTTATTGTATAACACTTTTATTTTATAGGTTGCACCAAAGAAGAAAGGACGAACGATGGGTGTTGGATCCATCAAGGATGTCCCGGCAGCTTGTTTGTCTTCTCAATATTTTTACTCTCCGGGTTCGTCTCAGCCGCATTTGACCGCTCAGTTGGAAGCTGCTAATGCTGAGATTGCGCAGCTAAAGACGGAACAAGCGGAGCTGACCAGTCTCTTTGACATCATTGCAGTGGATAACCCGACATTAGCCAATGCCTTGCAAGACATACATCGTCCTCCACCGCCTCCTACACCTCCCGGTCAAACGCAGTTCGAACCAAATCCGAAGATATGATTCGAGAAGATTTCATCAACCTAAGGACCCAACATCCGCCGACGAATTAGCGTTTTAATTTCATTTGTATCGAATAATTTTAATTTTTTATTTTTATTATATTTTATAATAATATTTTATAATATTTTCATTTTTTTTTTTTTTAAAGTTCTCATTCGACGCTAAATCGATCTTAAATCGATGCTTATATCGCGTCGAATTAGCGTCGACACCTGATGCATTTGGACGCTAATTCGACGCTAAATTAGCATCGATTTGGCGTCGGATTACCTTCGAAACAATTAGACGCTAATTCGACGCTAAGTTAGCGTCGAACATCATTTCGACGCAAAAATAGCGTCGAAATAGTGTCGAAAGTGAATTAGCGTCGAGGATTTAGCGTCGAAATGTACGCTAAGTGGTTTTTGCGTCGATTTAGCGTCGAAATATGCTGACGCTAAATCAGTGTTTTCTTGTAGTTAATGAACATAGAGTTAATTATTTAAGTCAAGTAGGTTCAATTTTCAGCATAAGAACCATTTAAATCTTAAATAGGTTGAACTTTACATTTCTTAAGGCCCATTCTCATGTGACCGTACGTTGATTTTAGTTTGAGCTTCACATTTTTGATATTAGATTTGTGTATTCCAACATGGGTGTTCAAGAATTTTTCCTAACAGCCTCGAGACCACAACAAGTTATAAAATGTATTATGTGTTATATCTAAACCTAATAATTTTCTGTTTGCATTGTGATGTATTTCTATTTTTTGTGTTTACGCTTTTGTGATGTATTGTTTGTATGGTGAAGCCACTCTTTTGTAGAAACATGGTTGGAATTACTATGACGAAGGACGTAAGTAAGTATAGGGTAATCTATCCTTTAATGGCTATAGCTAGAAACTAAAATCTATATCCATGAATTTTATATTATTGAAGTTTTATATTAGTAAAATCAAATTCTTTGGTAAAAAATATGTTAGGAAATTACAACGAGTTTGAAAAATACTCCAACTTTTACTCAGTGTCACAAGTCCGATCAAGGTTTTTGCACATCTACCATTAGATTCCTTTGATAGTTAGGCATTGCAAATTCCTAATTCGATAGTTAAGGCATTTATAGAGCCAATTAATGGAAACACTGATCTTGGGATTGCTTTTATGGCTACGAGCTACAAGCTTATGTCGAAAGAAGTATGCTCTTACGTTTACTAGGAGCAAAAATTGTGTTAATCAGAAAAATATATCAAATGTGCTTTGGATAAAGCCAAAGAGATTTTTATTATGACAAAGAACACATATATTTTCAACCCTACTTTGTTCGTAAGAAGTTATCGAGGTTTAAGGCTTTTATTAAAGGTTCTGCTTTTGTGGCCTAATAAGCTGTTTTACTTTTGATTTTGTTTTCGTTATATATACTTTGAAACTACATGACAAGAGAACTAGGAAGATACATTGGGTAATATCGATATATTTGTTGGCAAAATTGGAAATGGTGTTTTTGTAACGGGAAGCAGAGACAAGGCTATTAAGGTCGTTCTTTTTCTCTGTTTTCTGTTTTATGGTATAACCTAATGATTTCTTTAATTCAAAACATCCTTAAAACATAGGTAGTTGGCGTTGAACCATTAGAAATAAGTGTGGTTTCTTGAAAAAGTTTGGCATCTTCCTTACGCTACAAACATTAGCAATCACCTAATGGACAATTAGCCTTCTGAAACGATAAAAATTTCAAAAGAAAGGAAAGAGGATTATTCGAGACATATAGGTTGGCAACGAAGAAGGAATTGAGATGGCGAGGAGGTTAGCTTTACAGGAGAGATTGCTGGTGTAGACACTAATATCTTATTTTTCTCGCTTCCTTCATTTTCATAACATTAAATTTACACATTTGTGGAGTAAATCAAAATTATGACTTTGTTTATCCTACCAAACTAAAATGTTGGTGGTTAAGTAGTAGTTGATATTCTTATTAAAATATAATAATTAGTATTTATAATATTTATGCTATACATCTTTATGTACTTCCAGTCTTACAGTTGTATCTAAAATTCAAATGAAATTTTTGATAGAGTTCGTACTAATTGTTCTTAATAATATAATGAATTACTTTGATATTAGGTATGTTTATAAATCTTGGTATTCATAAGAGTAGAGAAATACATCTAATGGCTAAAACTTGAAGACCTTAGAAAAGTAATTTTTGAGTATCACCGCCATAGTATATATTTTTGAAATATTTCTTCAAAAAATATATACAGAAAACTACGAAATTAGTTAAATACAGAAAATTGATAGATTTTTAAACAAAAGTTCATGACCATTTTTGAAGACATGCCACAACTGTATCAAAACATTATGTATATATAATTCTCTACACATGCACAAAATTATCGATATAGGTTAATATGTATAGTAAATTAACTATTAAGTTTTTTACGATTGCTTCACTATTTTATTATTATAATTTTTAATTCGTTTATGGAAAATCAGACTACAGACTTACTATGATCTATGTTGTAATATGTGTTTTTTGTGTTAAAATATTTGTTTTACCATTTCAGCAACCAAACATAAAGGATGATTAAAATATGCTAAAAAAATATATGTTTTCAAACTACAATATATATTTATTTATATACGTGTTAAATTACCAATATAAATAATAATTATTAGTTATGTAATTATCTGTGAATATCTTACTTTGAATTTGTGTACGTCAACTTTTAGCTAATTTAAAAATCAGCAAGTTGAATATATATTAAATTCATCGATAAAGAAACCCCACGCATAGCGTGGGTGTAAAATCTAGTACATCTACTATATGAAAGATCAAGTACTCTCTCCTTTTGAGTGCCACATCATCTCTCAAAAAGATGCGACGTCATCTCCCAAAAATTTTCTTCTCGCCTCCCCCTTTCTATCTCTCACACGTTTCATAAACTTGGAAGCTTAAACATTTGAGACGCTTCACTTCAACTACAAAGACAAAATAGGTTTCCTATAAATCTTAAAAGGTTTTCGATTGTCTATGTATATGATTTTGTCATAAACATTTTTTCCTTCAGGAACTCTTGTCGCTTGAAACTGGTAGCGGTGGATTGGATTGCGTTGCTTGGATGGTGATGTTATATCGTTGATTGGTATGTAACTTGACGACCTTCAGATGACTCCTAGGCTGAACTCAAACGGCCTAAGATTGATATTTAAAATTTACGCAACAAGACGCAATCACGCTTTCACGAGAACTCTTGAGAACATGAACGTGATGGTTGTGATCAGGTTGGCTAGGCGACCTTTTGCATCAACCAAAACAAGAACGTTTTCCTCTCTCTTTTTCCTCCTCATTGTCATTTTCCGCCAAAAACTCTCTGTTTTACATCAACCACTCATGGTCATGATTTGTTAATTGTGCTGTTAAGTCTGATCTATGTAAATCCAAAGAAGGGATCGAATGATATTGTTGTCACATGTTTGGCGACGGATGATACACTTCTACTTCATGTCCTACCTCATGGTCGAGAAACAATATATTATGCTCTTAACTCTTTATTAGTTTTGATGGTGGTTCTTTGTCTTATCATATGAAGTTTCTTTTTTTTAATCACCAAATAGTAAGATTGGTAATATCTATGGCAAAGCTTACCACATACATCCATCTCTTTGAACCGGGGGTGGGAGAATCTCCACATATTATCTAGGAAGGGACGTCTAAGTTTTGGAACGAGAAAATGGACTACTGATCAGGTGAGAAATTGGGTATTGTTAGATCTAGAAAATTATGCTTCTATGAGATCGATGTTTGCTTCGATTATTACTTATGCTCAGATCTCCAACGCCCTTTCACCATAAGCCCCTCTCCTGCGAGAAGATGTAAGTCTCTTTCCTAACTATTTATTGAACCGTAATTTCGAGTTGGTTTGCTTCTAAATCTGGAAAATAGCTGAGTGAAACCATTGTTTTGTACTAATTCAAATACACTGCAACATGAATGAATTATATATCAAGATAATTGGAAAGTTCATGATGAGAAAGTGGCGGCAGGCCAGGAGAGGACTGAAGAGATAAAGATCGAGAGAAAGATGATTCAAGTGAAAACGAAGCCATAAGACTTTATTTTAGAATTTTTGTAAAAGAGGACTACACTTACATTGCCACATTTGCTTAAACTACAATTGAAGTAAGAAAAGAAATTTATCTTCTATAAGAGTTGTGTTTGTAGGATCGTCTGATATAGGTAACATAAAAATTCATCAACAAAATTATGAGTTTGTGTAATAACCGTATAAGTATGAGTTGTGCTAAACTCTGGAAGAAAATAAGAATGGATGTTCTTTGATATGCTATATCTGCTCCATGAATGTTATCATATATATAAAGCTAACACTGTAAATGTACAAATATATTCTAGAACAAACTTTTCAACTAAGCCTTTAAATTTTCGGCAAACGAAACGAAAACATAAAATAAAGTTTAGTTGATTCAACAATAATTAGTTTAAAATATTGGTCGGTACTTAGCGTAAGGTGTTTATGGTGTTCGTGTTGGAAAAATATTTTGGCTTTCGAACATAGTGTTGCCCAAGGTCATCTGAATATCATAATGGTAGTGAGTTCTACAGAAATGTTGCTTAAGCTTTTTCATAGCATTTGCACCGGTGTTATTTGTTCGTGAACTCAGTATTGCGGTTCTTCTCTTATGATGCTCATTGTCTTAACTTTATGGTTCTATAGATGCATGATACAATTTGAGCTTTATATATTTGTTAATTTGAATGTATTCGCAAAAAGTTTGCTTAACGAGAATATGTTGGTTCGAGCATGCGTATCGGGAAGCAAATATAGGGACCATGGATGCGTTACATATAAAATAACAAACAATTACTCCACTACAATCTCACGAACAAGATCACCATCAAGCATAAGATTGATAGTTGGGTCTCTTAAAGGCATGAAATATAATACTCCATCCGTTTCATGGAAATTGATTTTCTAGCATATTTGGGTTGTTCCACAAAGATTGATGTTGTAGATTTTTTATGCTTTTTTAATCAATTTATATTTAATAAATTGTAAGTTCCAAGAAATATTGAATGAGACTATTTAAATTTAGAAAATAGCTATTGGTTCATTCTTATGAAAAAGTATTTGTTGCAAAAAGTTGCATTAGTTACTAAACACAATTTATTATTTCTTAATTTGTGTGAAAATGCTAGAAAATCAATCTCCAAGAAACGGAGGGAGTAGTATTGTAAAATGTATCTTCGACCAAAACCTATTAAAATATCATAAACTACGTTTGTTTGTTACTCTTCGTTATGATTAAAACTTAATTAAGTATTCTATGAAAACTAGATTCAAAGGAAGAAGATAAACATGATGCAACAGTTTCGTTTATGTTGCTCTTTTCAAGAAGGAGCCGAGAGTCGAGAGTTGAAATGGAAGAGATAGACAAACAAACATCAATGATGTTGGTCAAAAATATATATCAAGGTGGTTCTACAACATATTGACGATAAAACCCACGCGTATGCGCAGGTACCTACCTAATATGTATAAAGAGGCCTAGCAAAAGCCCATAGTGGCTCGAAGTCAATCCACCGTGGCTGTGACGCGTGGTCAGCAAATAGAGGTGACGTGGCCAAATTACAACCATTTATAATTTGATACCTGATTTTTACCCTCTCCGCGTAAACTGACCCAAAAACCTCCTTTATTCTTCTTCTTCTTCTCCACGTCGGTTCTTAAGATTTCCAGATCCTTCCTTCAACCTTTGTCCTCTTCACAAAACCAGAAAGCTGATTTTATTTCGAGATCGCCGTCGTTTATCAATGGCCGGAAAACTCATGCACGCTCTTCAGTACGACTCTTACGGTGGTGGCGTCGCCGGTTTAAAGGTTCACTAATCTCTTTTTTTCCGTTATTGATTCTTCTGAGGTGGTGTCTTATTGCTATTTGATTTCTCTTGTTTATCGATTTCATTTTGTGTATGCACGCATACGAGCGAATCGATGATTTTGGAGAAACACCGTACATTTGTTTGTTGCCTTCGAAATCCAATTAGACGAAAGCATATTATTTTGTTGATGAATTTGGTGCTATGTCATATTTTTAATCATACTGTTGTTTGTTAATTTCCTCATGTGTGCATTTGTTTAATGGCAACAGTATTTGTGAATTGTTATTCCCATGTTCCCTTTTTGATTATTAGTGTGTGCTTGTTTGATATGTTTTCAGCATGTCCAAGTGCCGGTTCCATCGCCAAAGAACAACGAGGTTTTACTCAAATTAGAAGCAACTAGTATAAACCCTGTTGATTGGAAAATCCAAAAAGGAATGATTCGTCCGTTTCTGCCTCGCAAGTTCCCCTGCATTCCCGGTATTCTAATAGGTTCTTTGTTCTGACTTCGTAGACTTATCGGCTTTCTAAATATTCTCGGAACCTTTGATATTTGTCTTGAATAGCTACTGATGTTGCTGGAGAGGTTATGGAGGTTGGATCAGGAGTCAAGAATTTCAAGGCTGGTGACAAAGTTGTAGCAGTGCTCAGCCATCTAGTAAGTTTTATGTCATTGCCAATAACATTGTAGCGGTTAATTCAATTACGGTTGGAACGTGAATAATGTAATTGTTTTGGTTGTTTTCAGACGGGGGGTGGATTTGCCGAGTTCGCTGTTGCAAGCGAAAAACTGACAGTCAAAAGGCCTCAAGAAGTGGGAGCAGCTGAAGCAGCCGCTTTACCTGTGGCGGGTCTAACTGCTCTCCAAGCTCTAACTAATCCCGCGGGGTTGAAGATGGATGGTACAGGGAAGCAGGCAAACATCTTGGTCACTGCAGCATCTGGTGGAGTCGGTCACTATGCAGTCCAGCTGGCAAAGCTTGCGAACGCTCATGTAACCGCCACGTGTGGAGCTCGGAACATAGACTTTGTCAAATCTTTAGGAGCCGACGAGGTGCTCGATTACAAAACTCCCGAGGGAGCTGCCTTCAAGAGTCCGTCGGGTAAGAAATACGACGCTGTGGTCCATTGCGCAAACGGGATTCCGTTTTCGGCATTTGAACCTAATTTGTCTCATGACGGGAAGGTGATAGACATCACGCCAGGGCCTAAGGCCATGTGGACTTATGCAGTTAAGAAAGTAACCTTGTCGAAGAAGCAGTTGGTGCCGCTCTTGTTGATCCCAAAAGCTGAGAATTTGGAGTTTATGGTGAATTTAGTGAAAGAAGGGAAAGTGAAGACTGTGATTGATTCGAAATACCCTCTGAGCAAAGCCGAGGATGCTTGGGCCAAAAGTATTGATGGTCATGCTACTGGGAAGATCATTGTCGAGCCATGATTGTATTTTGCAGTCGATGATACTAGTATACTAAAGAAGTTCAAAGTTTGTTTCCCGTTTCACATTGCTTTCTTTTCTTTTGCTTTGTATACCTGACTATGTCCTTAGTGTTATAAAAAATGTAAAAGGTGAGTAAAAGACATTACATGTTGATAGAGAGGAATGTATTATTTCTTTCTTTTAGAGAGAAACCGTACATATAGGTAATGTGATGAGATATGTTTGTGTTTATAGGACAAAATGGACAATTATCATTACTTCATTATGTATATACTAGTGATAGTAAATATAAGTTGTTACATTGATACATACCCCTATAAAAAGTATTAGTAACTACATTTTTGACATGCCACTTTCCAAATATGCCACTGTTTGATTATTTTCTTACCAACATTCCACTTATAAATCCATTTTAAAACCTTATATCTCACAATTCTCAGTTTAAAAAAATGTTTCGATTCCGAACAAACCTTAATATAACATAGTTGACACAACCATAAATGATTTTAAAATTTTGAAAAAGTGATAGTGGCATTTTTGAAAAGTTGCATACCAAAAGTGACATTTTTAAAAAGTTGCATGTCAAAGGTGGCATTTCTTGAAATTTCTCTTATATTTACATCGCGTATTTAGTTGGATTTTTTAGATCAAATAGTACTCCTTCTCGGATATTGTAGATCGTTAAGTTAAGACGATGTAGCTTCAAATACCCAGTAAGTACTATATGATGTTTGATTGCATTATGTTCCGTTTTAGATAATAACACTTGAGGTAAAACTCAATAATGGTCGGATTTATTTAACGTAGTTTGAGTTATATCTCACACTTCAAATCAATCTTTATAGGGAGAATTGTCAAAATACCCTACATTTAGTGACAAAATGTCTCAATACACCTTTAAGAATTCTTCCTCATATTACCCTTGATTTAACTAAAAATAAATTAAATATAAGGTATTTTAAATTAAAAAAATTCTGATAATTATAAACATATTAAGCATAGTACTTTTTGTGAAAACATTTAAAAAAAAAAAAATTAAACAGCATGTTTTATAAATGATTTGAGTTTTTCCTTCTACCATTGGCAGAGAGTAGATTCTGTCAGTTATTGTTATTCTACCAGATGCAGAACGTTAATTCTACCTAATTGTCAGTGTTCTACGACGGCTAGAATCTAAATTCTACCACTTTCCAACTATCTACGGCTCGCAGTATCTAAGTTCTAGCATCTTACTAAATTCTACCACGACCGGTTTGCCGATTGTACCGCCTCTTTCTACCATTATAACGTCTCTCTGCCGATTGGTAGAACAGACATTCTGCCAAGTGGTTACAACTCCCATAAATATAGGAGTAAATTAAGGAATAAATATTTTATTTCCTAAATTGTATTATTATCTGTATATTAATTTCCATTTTCACGTTTGTTATTTTTAAATATTAATAACTGGATATTTATATATTAATTACGTAATATATTAATTATTTTCTTAATATTTATTATTTTATATTTTATTTATTACGTATAAATAATTATTAAGTATTATATTTATTATTACGTATTATATTGTATTATTACGTATTACATTTTATATTAATATTTATAAGTAATATATTTTATATTTATTATTACGTATTATATTTTATATCATTACGTATAAAATATATTAATTACTACGTATTATTACGTATTATTATTACGTATTATATTTTATATTAATATATTAATTACGGATAATATATTAATTGGATTTAGATTTACTTAATATTCTGTTTCTTAATTTAATTTCGTATTAATAATAAAAAATAAAAAAACTCATATTAAAGGTTAATTTTGGAGTTTACAAATTGGAAAATACTAATGGAACTTAATTGGGAAGATAAAGTATTAATGAGACATTTTACCACTAAATGTGGTTTGATTTAGCAATTTTTTCATCTTTATAATATTTTAAGGTTGTCAACAATCAACTATCTCTAACAAGACGACACGTGTCACTTTTTTCTTTACAAATCTTTATTTAGTAAAAAGTTTAAAATGTTTTTTCTAGGTTTCGAACCCAGCAAACCTCAGTCATTTAAGTGGAGAAGAACCACTAGACTACTAAAGACATTTGTATACATTACGGAAAAAAACATATCTAAGCTACTACTAAATTTTTTTTTAAAAGGCATTCACAATAGTAGAAAATATTTTCAAATGCCAATTACTTTTTTTTCCTTGTAATGTAGAATCTATTTAATTAATTTTTCCCTTTATTTATCAATTATAATTCAACATTAAATCTTAAAACGTCCATCTAACGTTTTCATTATTTAAATTCAACAAATTATTAATTATTTTACCATCAAATTAATTCTCCCATTAATTGGTCCCATCCAAATTCAACGTCCACATTTACTTAATACCATAAACTTACAAAATCCAATCAATTAATTATTGAAGATAATTAGGAAATCTGAACATTTTACCTTTGTAGGAATCAATTTATTTATAATATATCAATACTGAAATAGTTGAGAATCACCTTACCTTTATATGTTCATGCAAGATAAATAAGAAAAACCACTAATTTAATTTCAAATCAATTACAAAACATTGGTTGTTTTTGTCAAACATAAATAATAATATAAAACATATTGTTTGTCTTTACATTTAATAAAACTTTTAAATAATATCTTGTGAGAATATTTCTTAAACATCGCTTATATACAATCAAATAAATTTAAAATTTATGTAAATAATTTTTCCACGCAACGCGTGGACTTTTTCTAGTTCTATGATATGTTATACTTCTATTTACCGAATACAAATATTAATCATGTGATTTATTCAGCTCCAACAATTTTACTCTATCTCAAAGTAGAGTAAGCATCTCTTCTTTCTTCTTACAACTCTTCTTCCAACACTTTGTTAAGTTGGCTATTCTTGATAAATTTCTCAAAGTGGTATGAAGTTGTTCAGCATAGCCTCTCACTAATATATAAAAGTTGGTTCACTAATTATAATTTTTACATAAAACTCTTCGTAATGAATATTGTGAATAAAATACAATAAATCTCTAGAATTAAAGGTGATGGAGTTGGAGCTACGAACTCCTTTATTTTTCAGATACTTTTAGATATTTTCAAATCTTCAGATATTTTTCTTCTTCATCTTCACGTAGGTTCTTATAATATTTGCAAATATTCAGATCTTTTCGGATATTTTTCTTCTTCTTCTTCACATCGGTTCTTATAATATTTTCAGATCTTTTCTTCAACCTTCGAGTAACTGTTTTTATTGAGGGATCCCCTGCAGTCGTCAACCAATGGCCGGAAAACTCATGCACGCTCTTCAGTACGACTCTTACGGCGGTGGCGTCGCCGGTTTAAAGGTTCATCATCTTTTCTTCTTCTTCTTCTTCTTTTCTTTCCGGTATTGATTGTTCTTCTGAGGTGGGAATCTATGGAATTGGCCTTTTTATAGAGAAACTGATTTTTATTCATATTCTAAATGAGAAAAAGAATTGCATGAATCAAGTTTTGTTGGTGCTATGTCATATTTTTAATCAGACTCTCATTTGGGTTACATTGGATTTAATTTTGTTAGTGGAAATGGAAAATACTCTCCTTTTAAAAGTCACTGATTAAGATCATTATGTGATGTTATTTTTTTCATTTGTGAATTTGTTTAATCGACGACAACATTAGCATTATCATGTTCCCTTTTTGATGATTAGTGTGTGTGCTTGTTTGATATGTTCTCAGCACGTCCAAGTTCCGGTTCCATCGCCAAAGAACAATGAGGTTTTACTCAAATTAGAAGCTACTGGTATAAACCCTGCTGACTGGAAAATCCAAAAAGGAATGATCCGCCCGTTTCTGCCTTGCAAGTTCCCCTGCGTTCCCGGTACTCTAATACTAGCTCTTTATCATTATCTTGTAAATCTTCCAATTTCTGTATAAGGTTCTTTGTTGGCTTATTGGCTTATTGGCTTCTCGGAACCTTTGATATTTGTCTTGAATAGCTACTGATGTTGCTGGAGAGGTTATAGAGGTTGGATCAGGAGTCAAGAATTTCAAGGCCGGTGACAAAGTTGTAGCAGTACTCAGCCATCTAGCAAGTTTTATACACTAGAACCTCTATAAATTAATACTCTATAAATTAATTAATTTTTTTTGCAGCAGTATAAAATTTGACGATAATAAAATAATCTTTTTTTTCTGAAACTCTAATATAGAAAATATTCCTAATAATAATATAAATTAATAATTGTAAATCTTATACGCACACACATATATATAAGATAGTTTAGTAATGTATGACTATAGTTTATATATTTCCCTCTTAAAATTGAGATTTTATTGATACTAATCTCTAATTTTTTTATTGTATAAAAAATGTATGGTATAAACTTAATCCTCATCAAGTTGAAGGTTTTTATGCTTGATAATTGTTTTCTTCAGATTAACTACTTTTAGAACTATGATTATTTTGTTTTCAACTTCTTCATTAATAATAGTAACAACATAGCTACAATTTTTACTCTTAATATAAATAGTTAAGTAGGTTACTAGCATCAATTTAATAATGATGACCGAGATTAGTAACTTAATATGGAGTAGGATGAATATGTTACAAATATATAAACAATTAAAAAGCAAAAATAATTTTTCTACGTAAATTTTTAATTTAATACATAAAATTGTCAAAAATAATGGGTAGAAAAATCGCTCTTGATAAATTAAAAAGTCTCTGAATTAATAAATTTTTTAGAGTCCCAACATTATTAATTCAAAGAGGTTTTACTATACCATTACCAATAACGTTGTAGCGGTGAATTCAATTACGGTTGGAACGTGAATAATGTAATTGTTTTGATTGTTTTCAGACCGGGGGTGGATTAGCAGAGTTCGCTGTTGCAAGCGAAAAACTGACAGTCAAAAGGCCTCAAGAAGTGGGAGCAGCTGAAGCAGCCGCTTTACCTGTGGCGGGTCTAACCGCTCTCCAAGCTCTAACTAATCCCGCGGGGTTGAAGATGGATGGTACAGGGAAGCAGGCGAACATCTTGATCACAGCAGCATCTGGTGGAGTCGGTCACTATGCAGTCCAGCTGGCAAAGCTTGCGAACGCTCATGTAACCGCCACGTGTGGAGCTCGGAACATAGGCTTCATCAAATCTTTAGGAGCGGACGAGGTTCTCGACTATAAAACTCCCGAGGGAGCTGCCTTCAAGAGTCCATCGGGTAAGAAATATGACGCTGTGGTCCATTGCGCAAACGGGATTCCGTTTTCAGCATTCGAACCTAATTTGTCTGAAGACGGGAAAGTGATAGACATCACGCCAGGGCCTAAGGCCATGTGGACTTATGCGGTGAAGAAAGTAACTATGTCGAAGAAGCAGTTCGTGCCACTCTTTTTGATCGCAAAAGCTGAGAATTTGGAGTTTATGGTGAATTTAGTGAAAGAAGGGAAAGTGAAGACTGTGATTGATTCGAAATACCCTCTGAGTAAAGCTGAGGATGCTTGGGCCAAAAGTATCGATGGTCACGCTACTGGGAAGATCATTGTCGAGACATGATTGTATTTTGCGGTCGATGATACTAGAAGACTATAAAAGTTCAAAGTTTGTTTCCGGTTTGACATTGCTTTCTTTTTTTTCTTTTTTTTATACTTGCCTATGTCCTAAGTGTTATAAATATGTAAAAAATGCGTAAAACACATTATGTTGAGAGGGGATTGAATTATTTCTTTCTTGTAGAGAGAAACCGTACATGTAGGTAATGTGAATGAAATATGTTTGTGTTTATTGGGTAAAAATGGATAATTATCATTACTTCATTATGTATATACTAGTGATAGTAAATATAACTTGTTACATTGATACATACCCCAATAAAAAGTATTAGTAACTACATCAGAACAAGTTATATTTACATTGAAAATTTAGTTGAATTTTTTTAGATCAAATTGTATTGTAGATCGTTAAGTTAAGACGGTGTAACTTCAAATACCAAGTAAGTACTATATGATGTTTGACTGCATTATGTTCCGTTTTAGATAATAATACTTGATGTAAAACTTAATGATGGTCAAATTTATTTAACGTAGTTTGAGTTACTAATGAGCATATATCACGCTTCATATCAACTCTATGACATGTTTCTATTTATCGAATGCCAATATTAACGAATGGCGAATCTATTCACACCAATATGGGGTCACATGACACCGTATAAATTTGAATTTTCTTTGTAATATTTTTTAAAAATTTAACAATGACACCGGTAAAATTTTTTGGTTGAACCCATAAACTCTTTTTTATTTATTTTCCTCAATCCATTTTCTTTACTTTGACCCACTTATAACAAATTCTAAAACTTAGCCCATACTTTAACTTGCTTTTTACTTATACATACGATCCACTTAAAAACCCCATAATTAGTTTTTAATTTCTATTTTTTAAAAAAAATCATACTTTTGAATTTTAGATTAGACTTGCACCCGATAAAAAAAAAAAATTCTGGATTCGCCACTAATATTAACCATGTGATCTATTCAACTTCAACAATTTTACTCTATCTTAGAGTAGAGTAAGCATCTTTTCTTTATTCTTACAACTCTTCTTCCAACACTTTGTTAAGTTGGTGATTCTTGATAAATTTCTCAAAGGTGTATGAAGTTGTTCAGTATAGCCGCTCATTAATATCTAAAAGTTGGTTCACTGATTATGAAGTTGTTCATATCGTCTATCCATTTTCTACTTCATCTTTGTCCCTATGATATGTTTGTACACAGGAGGAGGAGTCTTAAAAATAAGTAATTACAAGTGTCATATTCACCTTGAAGACATCGGGTTGTTCCCTAAGGAAGCTGTCAAACTTTTGAACTCTAGAAACGGAATTTCGATTTGAAACCCTATGCATTTGTTTTGCAGATTGATACATCAAATGAGCTCTTTGTCTTTAAGATTTTGAAACCCACCAACATAATGAAAAGAGCTTGCATATTCTGCATTTGATTGAGCTAGGTCTTGATGGCCCAAACAGCATAAAGCTAAACTTAAGAGCATATATCACACTTCATATTAACTCTATGACATGTTACACTTATGTTTATCGAAAACACCAATATTAACCTTGTGATTTGTTCAGCTTCACCAATTTTACTCTATCTCAGAGTAGAGTAAGCATCTCTTCTTTATTCTTACAACTCTTCTTCCAAAACTTTGTTAAGTTGGTGGCATGAACTTTGATAAATTTCTAAAAGTGGCATGAAGTTGTTCAGCATAGCCACTCACTAATATATAAAAGTTTGTTCATTGATTATAATTTTTACATAAACTTTTCATAATGAATATTGTGAATAAAATACAATAAATCTCTAGAAATAAAGGCCGATACTACTCTTTCAAGACAAATCGTAGAAATTATGTACACCTCACTAGTGATAAAAATTGAAAGTGAAAAATTTAGCTCAAGAAATATCATCTTAACCAAGTTAATAAATAACATTGATTCACTTCTTGTCGGTCCATTTGGAAACTATGTTATTCAGACTGCGTGGATGATATCTTAAGTAAGTACAAACTTGATTCGTTCTCATTAGTGTGAAGAAAAAAATCAACCATTATCTTGTGTCTGGTATCTTGCATGATGATGTGCAAAATGAATTGTTTAACTATATAAAATAGAATGCTCAATCTATGAAATGCAACATTAATAAGAGGAAAGGACTCGAGAAAACTCAATCCATGGTCATGATAGAATGATATGTTTGTGGACATAGAAGAGGAGAAGAAAGTTAAATTGGAGTTTTCTGTTAATGGCTTTAACTTAGTTCTTGTTTGTGAATAGCTTTTATTGCTCTATTTATTACATGTTTTTCACTAGATTTGTGTTAAAGTAGGTCTCATTCATTTTTTTGCTCATCAAACATGCGTTTGAGAGTCCTGTTATGTTTTTTTTTCTTTGCATACCGATCGATTTAAGTTATAAATAGATTAGATTTTTTCTTTAGTTTGAAGATATTGTTATCATCTCATATTAACAAATTTAACATTTTTCATGTTGTTTCTTTGTAATATCCATTTTTGTTGTTGTAAAAATTGAATAAAAACCAAACTTTAGCTTTACTAAAACCGAACTAAACTGAACCAAACGTAATCTGAACCAAACTAACTTTGGTTGTGATCAGTTAGAGTTTTATTATACCTAATTAAACAAAAATTGGCCACTTGCAGTTTTAGTTCTAGATTTTCATGTCCTTTTGGATTCAGTTCAAGCTGTAATGGTGCTTCCTCTACCTTTTCATCATCTGATTCTCCTACATTAAAAATATTACCCCAGCCACCATTCTCTTGTATACCACCAACATCTTTTTGTATACCACTATTCTCTTGTATACCACCTGTTGAACTCAGATTGAGATCGACACTAAATTTGTAAAAGGTTCGGGGATTCTTTGATAAATGGAAGGAGGAAAGCTTATGATGAGAATGTAAGAGCCCGCTCGGATGAACAATAACCGAGAGGGAAGTTTGGATTCTTGGGAGATTAGACGTGCTCGGCGAAGAATAATATGTTTGTGGAGAAAAGTGTAGTGTATTTCACTCCTTCTGTACACAAATGATGGTACAACTATATATATTACATTGGGATTAGGGCTTTTGATACATATGGTTACATTTTAACCATATGTTCATAAAGTAACCTTTAATGAGCATAAAATAACTATACTAGGATCTAAAGTAACCAAGCTTAGTTAACAAAATAATGAGTCGGGCCTTCCTGCTTGATGGGCTGGGAGTAGGATTTTGCCTTGAGCCAAATCCATGGTGCAACAGTAGCCCCCCCCCCCGAGTCGGCGAATCGAGCTTGCTGAGTTCGTCGGGAATAAGCGAGCAGGCAGGAGAGCAAGAAGTTCAGGCTCGTCCTTTCTCCCGGGGGTTTTCCCGCTCGTTCAGACGACCTGGGTACACCGGGCTGGACATTTTCTGAAGATTTTGGCCCGGTTTGGATCATCAAATGGGTGATTTGGATGTGAATCATTTGTCTCATTAAAAACCTTTCTTTGGAAAACCCATCGGGATAAAACCAAATATAAGGGAAAAAGAGTACAAATGAGACACATGCCCATTTGTTGATCAAGTATCAAAACCAATGAGGTTAAGATCCTGCAGGTACGTCGTCCGAGTGAGCGAGCAGGCAGGAGAGCAAGAAGGTCAGGCTCGTCCTTTCTCCCGGGGTTTTTCCCGCTCGTTCGGACGACGTGGGTACGTCGGCTTGCGTCAGCGCGTGGATGCGACTGGTCATGATGCTAGCACGTGTTTCCTCAATTCTTGCCCCAGTGATGATTACATTTTTTGCGGCTATCGAGATGAGTTAGGGTTTCAATATTGATATGACGCTTTGGCGTACCGCCCCTTTGGCTTCTGCCCTGTTTCTGACCACGTCTTTTTTGTGGTTCCCTATATATAACGCCATTCCTTTCCTCTCTTTTATCCTTTACTTTGTTTTCTGAAGATCCCGATCAGGTACTTTTCTCTTTCTAACCCGATTTCCTTTCTTGTCTGCCTTTCTCTGTACCCTTTTGTTTCCCGAGTGTGAAATCGATTTGAAGAGTTCTCCGAAAAGCATGGCGTCGAAAGAATCTTTTATTAGTTCCGATAGCGGGGCGCTGATTCGCAAAATCAAGATAAACGTGGACCGGCTCATCGTTTCGGTTTCCCCTTCTGTCAATCCTGAACCCTTGTTTGGTGTAAGTGATTCGGAGAGCGATGATAGGGCAGCTTCGTCGTCCCTTCCTCGCCCCGGGCAGACAACCAACAACAGCGACGGTTCTTCCGAGGAGGAACACATGCCGCTCGCTACTATGAAGAAGAGGGAAGAACTGGCCTAGTCATCCCCGGGTCAGACTGCAGACCGTGGGCACCCCCCGAAGGCCACTTATGCGTTTTGGCCCGGTTTGGATCATCAAATGGGTGATTTGGATGTGAATCATTTGTCTCATTAAAAACCTTTCTTTGGAAAACCCATTGGGATAAAACCAAATATAAGGGAAAAAGAGTACAAATGAGACACATGCCCATTTGTTGATCAAGTATCAAAACCAATGAGGTTAAGATCCTGCAGGCACGTCGTCCGAGTGAGCGAGCAGGCAGGAGAGCAAGAAGGTCAGGCTCGTCCTTTCTCTCGGGGTTTTTCCCGCTCGTTCGGACGACGTGGGTACGTCGGCTTGCGTCAGTGCGTGGATGCGACTGGTCATGATGCTAGCACGTGTTTCCTCAATTATTGCCCCAGTGATGATTACATTTTTTGCGGCTATCGAGATGAGTTAGGGTTTCAATGTTGATATGACACTTTGGCGTACCGCCCCTTTGGCTTCTGCCCTATTTCTGACCACGTCTTTTTTGTGGTTCCCTATATATAACGCCATTCCTTTCCTCTCTTTTATCCTTTACTTTGTTTTCTGAAGATCCCGATCAGGTACTTTTCTCTTTCTAACCCGATTTCCTTTCTTGTCTGCCTTTCTCTGTACCCTTTTGTTTCCCGAGTGTGAAATCGATTTGAAGAGTTCTCCGAAAAGCATGGCGTCGAAAGAATCTTTTATTAGTTCCGATAGCGGGGCGCTGATTCGCAAAAGCAAGATAAACGTGGACCGGCTCATCGTTTCGGTTTCCCCTTCTGTCAATCATGAACCCTTGTTTGGTGTAAGTGATTCGGAGAGCGATGATAGGGCAGCTTCGTCGTCCTTTCTTCGCCCCGGGCAGACAACCAACAATAGCGACGGTTCTTCCGAGGAGGAACACATGCCGCTCGCTACTATGAAGAAGAGGAAGGTCGAGATGCAGAGCGATCTCAAAACTGCCCAGGCGAGAAAAGAATCGGCCGATCAAGCGCGGAAGAAAGAGGCCAAGCGTAAGAAGAAGGGAAAGCGGAGGGAACAGTTGGAAGCCTTGAAAGCGGTTCCTGTTTTCGGCTTGGGTCCTGGTTGCTGCCCCTTCATTACGTTGGAGCGTCATGATGACAAACCGTCGTCTTCCACGCTGGAGAGTACTCTCGAAGGCGGTAGTGGGAAGAACTGGCCTAGGATAGAATTCGTCATCCCCGGGTCATACTGCAGACCGTGGGCACCCCCCGAAGGCCACTTATGCGTTTATGAGTGCTTTTTTTATCAAGGTGGGCTCGGTTTCCTGATTCCCCCAGTAATTATGGAGTATTGCACTCTCCGCAGGGTTTCCATATCTCAGCTGACCCATGCGAGTTTTCGGAACTTGATGTCGATCCTGACGCTAAGTTATGAGGCTCGCCGGGTGGTCACATGCGATCACTTCGAGGAGGCATGCGAGATAAACGAGGACTCGATAGGGGGCTACCGCGGGGAGATTCGTATAGGCTTGAACAACAAATTGGTATGATTTCCCTCCTGTTTTTTGCTCATGGCTGATAGTTGATTTTGCCTTCTTTTCTGTAGATCCCTATACGCGAGCGCTCCCAGATAGTTCCTCCAACTGCGTGGTCGGTTTACTACAGCGATATCCTCCTCAGGACTGGCCAACCTTCCTTCGCATCCGAATTCGCCAAGTGTACAACCGGATTATCTCAGGTTTGTACGCGTTTTACGACCATCCTTCCTTGGTTTCCCTGACCTAGTTCCTCAGTTTTCACATTTTGTTTCCCAGGTAATCCCGCTCTTGGTTACGACGTCTCGAGGCGTGTCACTCTCAAGTATGACAAAGGGAAAATGGCGAAATTGAACCTCGATCAGCCTCCACTTCCCAAGCCCAAGGCCGGTGCTAAGACGAGCGCGCTTACTACCCCGGGAGAGAAGAAACTTGGTGGTGCAGGAACAAACAAGTTCGTGGCCCTGGTAACGGACAAGTCTGCTGGAAAGTCTACTATTCCAGACCGCGTGGGCGGGGCTCCGAGCAGGGCGCAGAAGGAACCGACTGCCCAAGACGCGATTGGGACAACTTCAAAGAAGCGGTCAAGGGACGAGAGCGCCCCAGTTGTTGTCAAACATGGGGCCGGGAAGGACGTTGCTGCGATGTTTGCCCACAAGCGTGCTCATCAAGGCTCCGAAGGGTCCTCGCGAGACCTTGCAGATTTGACAACGGACGATATCGATATGACCGCCAGTGCCTACCGTGAGAGACGAGATGTCGATTTGGTGGACCCATGTCGTAACGTCGAGCCGGGCAATAATGCTGAAGACAGTCGGCTCGCTCTGTGTAGCCGTGACGCGCTCGACTTTTCTGACGATTTCTCGTATAGTTTTAAGGGTTTTGGCGGGCATATCTCCAAACATCCTGAGGAGTGCACCAAATATATTAACTCCATTCGAGGGGGGTTTAAGGGATCCAAACCCCGGGTTAGATGAGATATTCGACCGAGAAGGCTTTTGTCAGTCCGTTGCGAACCTTGTGGGGGTGAGTTTTTTTTTTTTGTCTTGATCTTCGTCATTCATGTCGGTATGATTTGGCTCATGCTCTAGTTTCAGTTCTTTGCAGACTAAAGTTGATTTCAATTTGGTCTGGAGGCGACTTGATGCTGCCATGAAAAGGGAGCGTAGTTTGAAGGAGGGGAGGGACTTCGACAAGGCTCGCACCTTGTGCCAGGTTGGCTGCTGAGCAGGTTCGTACCGAGCTGGTCGGACAGACGCAATCTTCTCTCGACCGAGCCCGTGAGTACTGTGCTGAACAGCTAGAGTGCGCTCGTCTCAACAGCATGGCTAGCCAGGTCAAGACGCAGCTTGACATGATTTTGGCGTACGGGATTAAGGTTGATTCCGAGGGAGTTGAGGCCAGCTTCGATGACTATCAGAAAAAGATCGAGGAGATGCAGCTGATGGACTTCTCTGAAGGGGATTATGAATTCGTTCCCAGAGCGAGCGTTCTCCCGAAGAGCTATGAGGAGGATAGTGCCAAGTCTCCACTCGGCAAAGATTTTGAGATCGAGCGCGGTTGGATCCTTGAGCCTCTCGTGAGCGAGTGAACTGAAAGTGTTGATGACCAGATCGTCGGATCCGAGCAGTGTGCTGAGGTCGTACTCTCGGCAGCGACCTCAAATTCTCCCAGGTCAGTTAAAATTGTCGAGCAGTTTGTATCCGGTATTATTTTAAAAGTTACCGAGGGCCTAATGGATGAAATTGCGGACAAGGTTTTAGCCAAGCCCATTGCTGCCAATCAGACTTTGGCTGAGGCTTTGGCAAAGGACCCGGGAGTTGGCGTGTCTGGCGTTGTCCGCCAGTCTGAAGTTGGAGCTTCAGCGAAAGATCCGGAGACTAGGGATGACCTGATGCCTCTCTTCGCTCTACCCCCTTCAGTCTCGGTGTCGAGTGATCAGCGCCCAGAGTAGTCTTGTATTATTTTCTTTTGTTTTATCGTAATCAGGCCGAGTGTGGCCGTTGACCAGTTGTATAACCCTTGTCGGGCCGATGTGGACCGCGTTAACCTTGTTTATTTTGCTTGAGGAGCGGATCCTCTAGGTTTTAACGGGATTTAAAGTTTCTTTTATGCGATTAAGTTTTTTAGCTTAAGCATTTACGTATGTCCTAATGCGGCTAAGTTTTAAAGCTTAAGCATAGAATGTTCGGGCAAGTCACCCTCGAGTTTGCCTCTTCTATTCTTGTTTCTGCGGCAAAGTTTTCTAAGCTTAGGCATTTGAGAATATAGGGAGCGGATCCGTAGTTTGTTTAATTTTGATCCGACTGGGCTCGCGTGATGGAGTGGTCGGATCGAGTTATCTGCGGGTCGGAACCCGGCTTACGACTAGAGTCCATCTCGTGGTTAAGCGTGCGAGAAGTGTTCGGCTTAAAGTTCTTACATGTTCTTAGGAACTCACGCGGGATTGGGCCCGGCTTTTTAACCTATTCGAAAAAGTTGTCGTGGACTTTCCGAGTTCGGCCGGTAGATTATTTCACTACTGCATCTATGTGAGACGCGTGTTTTGATCCTACTCGGGTTTAGCTATGGTGGGCCTCCCGAGTATGACCTATTGACCGAGTACTTGATCAGAGTATTGGTGTAAGTGAACTCGGAGCTAATAAATTTTTATTGATTATAGCTGAACTTCCAAGGAAGTTGCCTACGTACCCGTTAAATAGGGATCAAGCCAGACGTAGTTCATATTACAAAGTAAAAGCTAGATAAGTCATCGGGAGATGAGCGAGTCGTTCAGAAACGAGTAGAAGCATACGATGCTTAGTTTGATAAGTCATCCGGAGATAAGCGAGTCGTTCAGAAAAGAGTAGAAGCATACGATGCTAGTTTTTTTTTTTTTGGCGCAACTCAAGCGATGTATTGAGTGAGCCTGAGGCTTACCGGGTCGGGCCGGTTTTGCGCTGCGAGCTTCGTTTCCCCCTGGGGGCTGACACAGAGATTTACCGAACAGAGTTGTTTTCTCGCGATGAAGCATGTCCGGGCCATCTTTTGGTTTCTGCGGATTGTGAAGACTCCGAGCGGGGTTGGGAATTTAAGGCATTGATGGTACGTTGATGAGACGGCTCAGAGAGAGAATAACCATGGGGTTGCCATGATTACGTTGTATACGGCCGGTTTATCCACTACCATGAATTTGACGTTTCGGGAGATTCCCCCGGCGTGTATCATCAGCTTGATCGACCCCACTATCATTGTTGTGATGTCGTCGAAACCGGTGAGGGGCCTGACACTCGGCTTGATACGATTGTCGGGTATCTTCATTTTTTGTAAGGTTTCCTTAAAAATTAGATCGACCGAGCTCTCGGTATCGACTAAAACCCTAGTCACTTCACAATCTTTGATTTTCAGCTTGACCACGAGCGAATCGTTATGGGGCATGGCTAAATTCTTTGTGTCAGCCTCTGTGAAGATGATGGGCATGTCGACCTTACTCCAATCGGGACAACTCCTGTCGGTGGTTGCTTCCTTTTCGTACTGCTTGAGGGACCGGACCGAATCGTGGGTTAGGCTGAGCCCTCCCACGATCATCAGAACTCTCCTAGTTGGGTTCTGCTTTCCAGCCTATCCTTTATCGGATTGAACACGCTTGGGGGGAAGGGGTGAATCGGCATTCCCGCTCGGCTTCTGCTCGTTCCCATTCGGTTCCTCCTCGGGTTTTCGCTTCTAGCCTCGGTCGGCTGGAAGCGCGACTTTGACTGCTCCCTTATGGTATTGTGCGAGTAGTTTTTCCTTCAATTGTCGACACTGCGAGGTCGAATGCCAATCGCAATAAGATTATCCGCTCGCAGGTTCCTGGACCTCTTGTGGTCGCTAGTATTTGTTTCATTGCTTCGGGGGAGGGCTTGATGAGCTATTGACGACGTTGGTCGCCAACTTCTTCTTGTATTCATAGTCGAAGTGCTTTCGGGGTTCTTGGTAAGGCTCTTCGACTACTTCCTTTGCCTTTGCCTTGGATGCTGGGGGCTTGACTGGCGAGTTCTTTTGGGCCTACCTGGCTTGGTCTTTCTCGAGCCTAATGAAGTCGACCGAGCGGTGCATGGCTTCCTCGATTGTCTTAAGCGGGTGTAGGATTAGTTCTTTCCAGAATTTGGATGACCGGAGCCCTTACTTGAGAGCAGCTACAGCGGTGGTGTCGCTTGCCGTGACTCGCGAGATGACGGCTTTGAAGCGGTCTATGAACTTCTCGAGCGTCTCATTCTCGCCTTGGACCAACCCCTATAAGTCAGCATCCGAGACGCCGTCCTCAATATAGATGGTATAGTGCTTGAGGAACGCCATCGACAGCTGTTGAAACGAGTCGATCGAGCGGGACTCCAGCCTGGAGAACCAGTCTAGAGCAGCGCCTGACAAATATTTAATGAAATACTTGTGCGTGCTGGATTAATCACACAATCGAATTTGTGAAGATTCGTTTGAAATAGAGCTTCTTTAGGGTTTTCAAACACTTAGAGGAAGATAGAATTAGATTATGAATTAGGGTTCTTATTCATCAAGATCAGAGCTGTAAACAGTGTTTTATAAGAAATTTCGGATCCCCCACAATGAGAGGGATACAAGTTTATTTATAGCTAAATGAGGCGGTATGAACAGTGACGGTCGAGGTGACATGAACAGTTCCGGTCGCTCTGAGCTGGGCCGGTCTAGAAGGATCGAACAACGCTGGAGTGAACAGTGATGGGCCTTTGACGGGCCTGCGTTTTCTGGGTTCGACCGTTGAACCGTTTTAACACGTGTTAAGCCGTTTGGTTTATCGATTCTTCTAGGAGAGATTTGACCCCTACAGTTAGCCCCCTCAGTTCAGCAGTTTAGTTAAAAAGTGCTGAAGTAAGGGTGTCTGAAAAATCGATTCCCGCTTAGGCCGTTTACCGTGTTAGTGGCGATGCTGTCGAACCCAAATACTCAATACTGCGAGTCGGTTGCTATTATTGGCGAATAGATTTCTAGTTTCGCGAATCTGCGAATTGGTTTTACTTGTGATCCGCGAATCGTGCGAGAGTGCGAGGTGTCAAGGTAGATTTGTTCCGATATCTGCGAGCTGACTGAAAGCCTTCAAAATCGCGAGTTGACTTGATTGAATGAATCTGCTCGAAGATGGGAGGTGACGAGATGAAGATGTACAGATGTGCGAACAAGCCTCGGTAAAACCCTTGTCTAGAAAACCCAGTGGGAAAAAACAGAAAAGGGGAAAAGAGCGCGAGTCGCACATTTACTCAAGTCATCGTTGTCGCCGAAGAGGAAGTCACGAGTTGACGAAGTTGTGAGTTGATGAAGTCGCGAGTTGATGAAGTCGCGAGTTGTTTTCTGTGGATAGAAAGTCGCGAGCTGATCAATTGAGATGGAGTTGCGAGTTGATTTTCACGGAGAGAAAGTCGCGACTGATCCATTGAGATGGAGTCGCGAGTTGATGAAGTCGCGAGTTGATTTCTGTGGAGAGAAAGTCGCGAGCTGATCCACTGAGATGGAGTCGCGAGTTGATTTTCACGGAGAGAAAGTCGCGACTGATCCATTGAGATGGAGTCGCGAGTTGACGAAGTCACGAGTTGACGAAGTCGCGAGTTGATGAAGTCGCGAGTTGATTTCTGTGGAGAGAAGGTCGCGACTGATCCATTGAGATGGAGTCGCGAGTTGATGAAGTCGCGAGTTGATTTCTGTTGAGAGAAGGTCGCGACTGATCCATTGAGATGGAGTCGCGAGTTGACGAAGTCGCGAGTTGATGAAGTCGCGAGTTGATTTCTGTGGAGAGAAAGTCGCGAGCTGATCCATTGAGATGGAGTCGCGAGTTGATTTTCACGGAGAGAAAGTCGCGACTAATCCATTGAGATGGAGTCGCGAGTTGACGAAGTCGCAAGTTGATGAAGTCGCGAGTTGATTTCTGTGGAGAGAAGGTCGCGAGCTGATCCATTGAGATGGAGTCGCGAGTTGCGAGATGCTGAAGTCGCAGGTTTATTCGTAAGTGAAGTCGCGAGGTCGCGCGATTCTTTGAAGGTCGAAATCCTGAGAATATTGAAACTATAAAGTCGCGAAACAAATCGAGGAGGAGCCCGCGGAGTCGCATTTAGGGTCAGATAAAAATTGTGGAACCATTGATTTGGATCAATCTCGCGAAACTGATCTTCTGAGCCCAGAATCTTTGGGCCCATTAAGAAATTAGGCCCACCTCGAAAGTCGAACCGTCGAAAATGTCCTTATAAGAGGCAACGGTCCCTTGATACTTCTTATTATTTTCATTCCTCCGAAAAAAAACAGGTTCGCTCTCTCTCTCCCTTCTCTGTTTTTTCTTTCGAGTAATAGATAGGAATTTTGCCGTCCCATCACTTCGCCGCCGCCGTGTTCTTCATCGCCGCCGCAGTGTTCTTCAGAAAAACTGAAAAAACTTAAAGTTTTGATCCAAAAAAAGATGTCGTCGACTAGTTCTTTTGCATCCGCGAAGTCTGCCGAACTCCCCGAGAAGGGAAAATTGGCCTGGGAGTATTCTCCTGATAGCGAGTCGATTGTAGATGCGAGTTCGAGTTGTAGTAGGCTCCGTGGTCAAGAGGAAGCGAGTCCTTCAGGCAGCAAGGAGGCGAGCCCCATTAGTCGAGAAGATCGAGCTGGAGGCCATTCTCCTCTTGCCGAACTGTTCTCTTATCCTACTCCCATCTTAAGACAAAGTCGCGAGACAAGGGAGTCTACTTCATCCATGCGAGCTGGACGAACTGGCTTTGAAGAGGGAGTTGGGACTTCGCATCCTTCGCAAATTGGCGAGGCCTCGACCACTGATGGGCGAAGACTGGTTGTGGAAATCCCACAACTCCGCGACGAGTCCCTTAGTCCTGTCGAGCTGCCTCTCCAAGTAAAGATCGAAGAAGGTAACTGGTCGTACAACTCTTTAGTAGAAAAAGAGAGACTGGAAGCTTGGGCTGCGTGCGGGCTGGCCGAGGTTGTCCAGAAGAAAAAGAAATCGAGGCGAAAGCAACGCCCGCCTCCAGGTTCCTCTTGGTGCGATGAGGACTTCCTGGAAGACTATCGCTCAGAGTGCCGAATTCCCGACTCGGTCGAACTGATCGCGCCTTCTATCGAGCAGCGAGAAGACGATCCCCCTGCCGGCACGTTTACCGCCTATGCGTGTTGGTTTAAAGAGTGTTTCCTTACGTTCCCCATTCCTGCGCTGATTCTCCGATTCGCGCGGGTTCACAAAATCGCGCTCGCGCAAATCAACTCAAGAGGGATTCGCCAATTGGTGGGAATTACGACGCGGGCAGCCGAATGTCGCGAGCCCATCTGAGTTCGCCATCTACACAACCTTCTTGAATGGCGCAAGCAATCAAACCCGGGTGGCATGAAGTACTACAATCTGGCGAGTCGTTCCCTTTATAAAATACTGGACGACTTCCCAAACATAGATCATAGCTGGAGAAAGTATTTTTTCTTCGTGCCGATATCGGCCGCGTCGGCCGAGGATGAACACTTAGTGGTGGCGAAGTGGGGGACACTTGGTAGATTTTCTCGAATGTTTACTGCGCGAACTGCCCCCTTGTTTTATACTAACTTTTCTGCTGATTTGTTTTTACAGCTAGTAGACTGCTATTCACTCCTGTTGCCAACATCGACGATTTGGTCAATAAGTTGAAGGCTCGGAAGTGCCTTTGGAATCGTCACTTCAATCTTCGAAGAGTTGTTCGAGCTCGCGAGTTCATTTCCTACGACGAAGAAGAAGAAATCGAACAGAGCGAGTCCGACGATCTAGAGATCATGCCTCCCAAGCTAACTTTCTGCGATCTCGCCAAGAGAAAAGCCGAGAAGGCTAAGAGAAAGGCCGACCCGAAGGCCACTGCCTCCATCGTCGAGACGTCCGAGCGGAGTGTCGATAAAGAGCCTACTCCTAGTGCTGAGGGTGACGAAGCGGCTGCTGTAGCCGCGAGTGGTGCGTTGGCTGTTATTACTTCACAGCCAACTACCATTACTGACGAGCCCGCCGAGCCTGAGGCCCAATTGCATCGGAAGAGAAAACGATCTTCTGCCTCTGAGAAGGGCAGAGGTAAAGTTGGCGAGAAGAAGAAGTCTCATCGCGAGCTGCCGACTCTGTCCCCAGGGCAAACTATTCCTGGAAGCTCCGATGGGCTTTATACTGATCCCTTAGCCGCAGCCGCCATGATGGCTAAGGTTACATATTCGGGTGATCGTATGCCGATCCCGGAAAGGCTGGTAAAGAGCGAGCTCTACAAGGAGTTCGCGTCTCGCCAGGCCAAGGTAATTCCACACTTTATTCTTTCATTTTCACTTAGCTTTATTTTTCATACTGTCAACTCCTTCGCAGGCCATCGCCCATTTCAACAGGCTGATCATGTCGTATGATCAAGACTCGAGGTCTAAGGAGCTCTTTATAGGCGAGGCCAGGCAGAGAGAAGAGGTCGAGAAGGAAAAAGTCGCGGCCCAACTGAGAAATCTTGCTGCTGAGCGAGATATGTACAAGAAGAGCTCAGACGACCTGGGCGTGCACCTTCACAGAGTCGGTAAGGAGAAGGAGAAGGTCGAGGAGAACAACGCCGAGCTGGTGAAAGAGCTATCTGCTCTGAAGGCGAGTCGCGAGCGGGATCTTGAAGAAGCTGTTTCTTCTGCGAGGCGATCTGCGGCCGCCGAAGTGCAAGGCCAGCTTAACCGGGCTTACGAGCTGTTTCAACAGATGATGAAGAAGCCGATTAGGAAAATGGTCTATCTTGCACAAGCGGAGGCTAATCTCCAGCTCCTTGACGACATGGAGAATGCTGAAGCAGAGGAGGCCTTCGATCCCAAGGCCGAGCGTGCCCTTTTAGCTGAAAACAAGGCGTCGCTCGGAAAAGCCGACGAGATCTTCGACGCGATAGCACTCGAATTGAGAAAGACCTTGGGTAAGAACTATGTTGTCCCTATTACCGTAGCAGATATAGTTGCGTCTCCGCGAATCGAAGTTGTTGCTAAGACTGTTGGTATAAATGCAGCTTCTGGGTCGAACGATGGCTCTCTTGGTATGCGCTTGCAAAGCGCGAGTGAGGAGTTAGACGAGAGCGAGTCGGACGAAGCCGATGAGACCGTTGCTCCGATCCCAGTCGCACCAACTGAACCTCTTCGTGAACAGGCTCCTTCGGAACCAGAACCCAAGGACGGCGAGGCTGCGAGTTCGGCTGCTATCATTACTCCAGCCGAAGAACAAGTTGTCGAAGAGGGCGAGCTGGCTTCTGATGACAAAGAGGCCGAAGATGGCGAGACTGTCGCCTAGTCCGGACTTTGCAACAGTAGGATCAGTTTTTGTTTTTGCTTAAGGATTTTATGACTCGATTTTTGTTTTTGTGCCTGGATGGCTTTATCCAACTTGTAATAACATTTTTATGCCGAGTTGGTCGAGCAGATTTATATGAATGCCCTTAAGCAATTTCTTAACTATATTTTCGATTATTAGTTTGTCGACGAGGCCTGTTAGAGCTTGTCTAAGGCCATAGAAATGATGCGGTTTTAGGACGCGATGCGGTTTTAAGACGCTTAGAGGCGATGCGGTTTTAAGACGCGATGCGGTTTTAAGACGCGATGTGGTTTTAAGACGCTTAGAGGCGATGCGGTTTTAAGACGCGATGCGGTTTTAAGACGCTTAGACGAACATCCTGGTTATATTCTACTGAATATATCTTATCCAGGCAAATATATATTTGCTAAGTTCGACCAGTCTGTTAAGGTAAAGACTGGGTTTGCGAGTCAAACATCCTGGCTAACGGACACATTCTACTGAATGTGTCTATCCCGAGATGGACTCGCGAGATGGACACCCCGGCTAACGGACAATACTAGCACTGAATACATCTATCCCAGTAATGAACTCTAAATTTATATAGCGCGCTTTATCCGTTGAGGATGTATAAGTTTACTTCATAATGATGATGAAGTTTTAATCAGGTTGCCATTATGGCCATAATGACGCCTAATTTTTATTGATCTCGCGTTTAGACAGTTAAGTCATTTAGCGAGTCGCCGCGTTTAGACCGAAGTCGTTTTGCGAGTCGACTTTTCGCGTTTAGACCGAAGTCGTTTAGCGAGTCGACTTGTCGCGTTTAGACTGAAGTCGTTTAGCGAGTCGACTTGTCGCGTTTAGACCGAAGTCGTTTAGCGAGTCGACTTGTCGCGTTTAGACCTAAGTCGTTTAGCGTGTTGAGCGAATAAGACTTGGTTAAAACCTTAGCTTATTGCGAATCGATTATCGCGTTTAGACCGGAGTCGTCTGCGAGTTGAGCGAATAAGACTTGGTTAAAACCTTAGCTTATTGCGAATCGATTATCGCGTTTAGACCGGAGTCGTCTGCGAGTTGAGCGAATAAGACTTGGTTAAAACCTTAGCTTATTGCGAATCGATTATCGCGTTTAGACCGGAGTCGTTTGCGAGTTGAGCGAATAAGACTTGGTTAAAACCTTAAGTCGTTACATATTGCGAGTGGGAGTATGAATATACGGACCCACTCCCCCCCTTTTTTTTGAATAAGGGGGGAACTGAACTCGTCCGAAAACGAGCTGCCTACGTACCCAATGAAGGGATCAAGTCGCGTCGTAGTTCAAGTCTAATAACTTAGTATTTTTAGCAGTGATATTTCTTCAAATGTCGCGCATTCCAGGAACGCGGGACCATCTCGCCTTTCATGTTGGCGATTTCGTAGACGCCCGGGCGAACTACTTTTGTGATCTGATAAGGTCCTTCCCAGTGAGCGCAGAGCTTGCCGGCATTGGGCTCGGCAGTGTTTTGAAATACTGCGCAAAGGACGAGGTCTCCTTCGTAAAAACGCCGAACTCGCACCTTGGAGTTGTAATACTTGGATGCTGCAATTTGATATTCGGTCATTTTTATAAGTGCTTGGTCGCGCCTTTCGTTGATAAGGTCGAGTTCGTCGAGCATGAGGAGATGATTGAGACCTTCCTGCTCTAGAAGCAATCGTCGGCGAACTCCTGGAAAATAGACTTCAGGAGGAATCACACATTCTGTTCCGTAGACGAGGACGAAAGGCGTCTCGCCCGTAGCGCGTCGCGGTGTTGTTCGACAAGACCATAAAACGCCTTCAAGTTCATCTGCCCAACGACCCTTCTTAGCGTCGAGTCGAGTCTTTAGGCCATGGATAAGTGTTTTGTTTGACGATTCTGCCTGGCCGTTGCCTTGCGGGCAGCGAGGCGTTGACTTGCTGATTCTGATTTTCCACTTATCGCAGAAAAGTTTGAACCGTTTAGATATGAATTGCGAACCGTTATCTGTCACTATCTCATAGGGTACGCCGTGACGACATATGATATTCTTCCAGACGAAGTTTTCGACCTGCTTATCCTTGATTGATCCGAATGCTTCCGCCTCGATCCACTTGGAAAAATAATCCGTTAGGACTAAGAGGTATCGTTTCTGCCGAGACGGATGAAGCGGTCCGACTATATCCATTCCCCATCGCATAAACGGGTAGGGCTAGGTGATCGAGCTTAAGAACTCCGTCGGTTGATGGATGAACGGACCATGTCGCTGACACTTCTCGCACTTTGCTGTGAACAGCTCGCAGTCTTTTATCATCGATGGCCAAAAATATCCGTGCCTCTTGATTCGGATGGCGAGTGAGCGACCTCCCGAATGGTTACCGCAGGATCCGCCATGAACCTCGTGCATTATCTCGCGAGCCTCCTGCCCCTCGACACAAGCGAGTAGTGGCCCGGACAGTCGCCATTTGAAGATATTTCCATCAAGTAAAACGTAACGAGATGACTGTGACTTTAATTTGCGAGCCACCCATTTGTCGATTGGGATCTCGCCGTCTGCGAGATAAACGCGAATGTTGGCCATCCACTTGGTGTCGCATCCATAGACTGTGGTCTCGTCGTCAACGGGAATGTCGACGACTTCATGCCCAGGTGGAGGCTCCTCGCTACATGGGTAAGCATCCTCTGGGGATTCCTCAAGTTGTTCGGGGAGAAAGCCACGGCCAAAAGCTGTGTTATTCGGGTTGAGCTCGTTGTCTGTTGCCATCACATCCGTCGTTTCGTCTGTGCCGACTGTACCGGATTGATTGGGATCCATCGGATCCGGTTCGACGTTATCTTTGGTGTGGTCGAGGTCCATCGGGTCTGCGGCGGAGCGAGCGGGCGAGCCATTGCTGAGAGCTGCTTTTCGCTTCGCTGCCAGGGATCTTGTTAGGACGTTGACTGCTCTTGCGATTGCGATACTCGGCTCTTCAATGAATTCGACCTTGACAATTCTTTGAAGATCTTTATCTAGCTTCGCGGTCTAGCCGAGTGATGCGAGGGCATCCGCTTGGGAGTTTTCCGACCTTGGAATTCTTATCAAGGTGAACAGATCGAATTCAGCTGTTAAAGTTTTGACGAGAGCGTGGTATGCTTCCATGCGCTCGTCCTTTGTCGCGTATTCGCCGTTGAACTGATTTACGACGAGCTGAGAGTCGCAAAAAGCTTCTACCTTTGTTATTCTCAACGCTTTAGACAATCGAAGACCTGCGAGAAGGGCCTCGTATTCGGCCTCGTTGTTCGATGCCTTGAAACCAAGGCAGAACGATTGCTCTAGAGATTTTCCGTCTGACGATAGTCGAATGCCTACTCCCGATCCGTGTTTAGATGACGAGCCGTCGACGTGCAGCTGCCAGATTTGGGATGCAGAACAGTCCGCAAGTGTATCTTTGATTTCGGGCGAGGCTTCCGCCTCCGGCAGTTCGATTAAAAAGTCGGCCAATACCTGTGCCTTGATCGTCGTCCTACTGCGATACTCGATATCAAACTCGCTTAGCTCGATCGCCCACTTGGCGAGTCGCCCGGACTGAGTCGGACTGTGGAGAACAGCGCGCAGTGGAAAAGTACTTAGTACCACGATCGAATGTGATTGAAAATACGGTCGAAGCTTTCGAGCCGACGTAATAACTACGAGTGCGAGTTTCTCCGTCAAAGGATACCTTGTTTCTGCATCGATTAGCGACTTACTAATATAGAAAATAGGCTTTTGCTCGGTGCCGTCTTCGCGAATCAGAACCCCAGTAACTGCCGAGGTCGAGACCGCGATATAAAGATAGAGCGGTTCGCCAGCTATTGGCTTTGTCAGAACAGGTGGAGTCGCGAGATACTGCTTCAACTTCTGGAAGGCTTCTTCACATTTTTCAGTCCACTCGAAATCTTGTCGAGCCGCCCCCTTCTTATCCTTGAGCGTTTCATAAAAAGGTAAACACTTATCAGTAGAGCGCGAGATAAATCGGTTCAAGGCCGCGACTCTGCCGTTTAGTCGCTGGACTTCTCTTCTCGTTTTTGGCGAAGGCATCTGGATTAACGCGTCGATTTGCTTTGGATTTGCCTCGATCCCGCGACGAGTAACCATGTAGCCGAGGAACTCGCCGGACGTTACACCAAAACGACACTTAGCCGGATTTAGCTTCATGTTATACTTGTTTAATAACGCAAAGCACTCTGCGAGGTGGCCGATGTGGTCCTTTTCCTCGAGTGATTTGACGAGCATGTTGTCAATGTAAACCTCCATCGTTTTGCCGAGTAAGTCCGCAAACATTTTATTTACCAATCGCTGATAAGTAGCTCCAGCATTCTTAAGTCCAAAGGGCATGACTTTGTAGCAATAGATTCCGCGGTCTGTGATAAAAGATGTTTTGTCGCGATCGCCGGGGTGCATGAAGATCTGATTATAGCCAGAGAAGGCGTCCATAAAGGACAACAACTTGTTTCCAGATGTCGCCTCGACGAGGCGGTCGATGTGAGGAAGAGGGAAACTGTCTTTAGGGCATGCCTTGTTCAAATTCGTGAAGTCTACACAGACTCGCCACTTACCACTTTTCTTCTTTACGACGACTGGGTTCGCAAGCCATTCCGGATATCTGACCTCAGAGATCGAGCCGGCCTGCAAGAGTTTGTCTACTTCGTCATTTACCGCTTGAGCCCTTTCAGGACCTAGTCGCCTTCACTTTTGCTTTATCGGTTTGTAGGTCGGGTCCACGTTTAACCCATGACTGATGATGCCGATATCGATCCCGGGCATGTCTCCCGCGGACCATGCGAATGTACCGACGTTTTTCTTGAGGAATTCGATGAGGTCGAGCCTGACGGCTTTGTCAAGTGTCGCGCCTATCTCTACGTATTTCTCTGGGAATTTGTTGTTTATACAAACAGATATAACAGGCTCGCAGGTCGGGCCCGCTCCTCTATCTTCAGCGGATTCCGCGATCTGTAGCTGCTATAAGAGGTTTGAGATTTCCTTGACGGGCTCCCTGTCTGTCTTAATCTTTTTCCGCGGCTCGCTTGGGATCGGCACTGTCGCCTGAGCTCTTAGTTTGTGCGCGGTCATGAAACAAGATCTTGACGCCGACTGACTTCCTCTGATTGTTCTGACTCCGCCCTTTGTTGGAAACTTAAGACAGAGATGATACGTTGAGGCGACGGCGCGCATCGAGTTTAGCCAAGGGGTTCCCATTATCACATTGTAAATTGCCGGGTTGTTCGAGACTGCGAACTCAACTATTTTAGTCACACCTTCCGCGCTTACAGGAAGCTTGACCGTACCGAGTGTCATAGTCGTCTCGCCATTGAATCCGGTTAATGGCTTAGGATAGGATTCGACTTGTGCGAGGTCAATTTCCATGCGCTTCAGAGCGTCTACGAAAATGATGTCGACTGTGCTCCCAGTGTCGATTAAAACGCGACCCGTGTCCCATCCTGCGACAGAGAGTCGGATGACAAGCGGGTCGTCATGAGGTTTGTGAATGTCATCGACCTCATTCTCTTCGAACTGGATGACGTCGTTCGGGAACTTCGACGGTTCGGGTTTGTTTGCCCCTACCTCCGCTCTTCTCTGATAGGCTTTGATCGACGAGACGGTGTTAGAGCAGTAGCGCGAGCCGCCCATGATCATGTTGCAGATTTTCTGTTTCGAGGCGCTCCGACCATCATTACCGTTTCGTCGGTCGAGGTGGGCCTCGTCGTTTCGTCGGTCTCGCTTATTATTCCTGTTGTCTCCCGACGGGCCGTCCACTTCTCTTGCATCGTCGAATTGCTCGAGCTGAAAATCGTTAACATTGATGTTTCCTTTGAGCTCGCCGGCGGCCAACTTTGCTGCGAGTCGCATGCCGAGGACTCTGCAGTTAGACGTCGAGTGTCCCTCCATCTTATGCAAGTCGCAATAAGCAGGCTCGTCATACTGCGATATTCTCGGCTAAGTGTTGCCGCTAGCGCGACCAGGGGCGCCTCTTCCGCGGCCTCGCCCTCTTCCTCGACCGTAGCCGGGCGAGTCCACCTGGTAGTTATGGGCCCCCTTGAAACCTCCTTCATGTTGTACGAAATTTCCCGGCTTCCTCTTTGTCGCGACTGGGACTTCCAGAGGACTAGGATTCCTGGCCTTTCCATGCTTCTGGCTCAGGATTTTGGTTTCATCTTCGCTTCTTGCGAAGTCGTTAGCGCGATGAAGCGCATCTTGAATTGACGAGAGCTCGTTAATCGTCATCTCTTTTCGGAAATCCGAGCTGTACCACAAAGCTTTTCGCAGGGCACTCAGGGCGGATCTGTCGTCAATCCCTTTTACCTGAATAAGCATCGCTTTGAAGCGTTCAATGAAAACTCCCAAGGGCTCGCCGGCCGCTTGCGTTATAGTATAAAGGTCCACCTCCGATGACCTGCGTTTGATTAGGACGGAATACTGCTTTAGGAAGGCCTCGGAGAGTTGGGCGAAGCTGTCAACAGAGTTCCTTTTCATCCCCGTGAACCAATAGAGGGCCGCCCCTTGGAGATGCTCCACGAAGAGGAGGCAGCAACCAACATCGATTTCATCGAGCCTGAAATCAGCTCGCCCCATTGCGATTGAGAATGCTCTGATATGCTCCGTGGGGTCGCCCTTTCCCTTATAGATAGGAATCTTGAGCTTCCCTGGGTCAGATAAACGCGCCTTTGTTATTCGCTCGGTAAAAGGAGTGGTGCGAGCTTCTTCAAGAACGCGGTCGAGTTCCGGCGCCTTGCTGGTTGCGTGATGGACCTGTGACCTCATATCCTTGAGATCGCGAGTGTTTTGCTGCAAGACGGCTCTGAGCTCGTCCATTTCCGTTCCTTGCGAATCGACAGCTCTACGGGCGGTTATGGCTTCGGCTTGTTCCATCCATCGCGTATTTTCTGCGATTTCGCCCTCGTCCCGACTCTGGATACGACTAGTCGGTCGACTGGGCCGAGCTGCTCCGAATACACGTCCTTCTGAATTGTCTGCGATTGCAGGTATGCCGCCAGGAGCGCCTACGACGAAAACGGTTCCGTCTCTGAGAGGTGTAGGCGTATGATCTTCGCGAGTGCCACGAGCCGATGGCGATGCCGCCTGAGAGAAGTTAAGAGCGAGCAGGGCGACGCGAAGCGCGTTACCTTGAGGTAGTCCTCGAGACTGATGAGTTGTCGACAAGGCCCTGATTTCAGCAGTCAGGTTGCTGTTGATCGTCTCCTGGTTTTGCGACTGCTTGAGCAACTGTTCGAGCATTGCTTTGAGTTGACCGAAATCTCCTGGTGTGAACGGGTCGGCCGTGTTTGTATTCGCGGTTGCCTGGTTCTCTGTCGGGACAGGTCTGCTTGCTTCCCCCCCCAATGCGGACTGGTTGATCAGCCCAGCCACAATGGGCTCGCTTGGACCTGTATCTTCGGCCGCTGGAGACTGCGGGTTCGTTATTGACATGTTGCAAGTAGCGGGTTCGTCTAAGCGTTTGTTTCGTGTATGAAGCTAGTGTTGCGAGCCCCCTCCTTCTAGCGCCAAATTGTGCGTGCTGGATTAATCACACAATCGAATTTGTGAAGATTCGTTTGAAATAGAGCTTCTTTAGGGTTTTCAAACACTTAGAGGAAGATAGAATTAGATTATGAATTAGGGTTCTTATTCATCAAGATCAGAGCTGTAAACAGTGTTTTATAAGAAATTTCGGATCCCCCACAATGAGAGGGATACAAGTTTATTTATAGCTAAATGAGGCGGTATGAACAGTGACGGTCGAGGTGACATGAACAGTTCCGGTCGCTCTGAGCTGGGCCGGTCTAGAAGGATCGAACAACGCTGGAGTGAACAGTGATGGGCCTTTGACGGGCCTGCGTTTTCTGGGTTCGACCGCTGAACCGTTTTAACACGTGTTAAGCCGTTTGGTTTATCGATTCTTCTAGGAGAGATTTGACCCCTACAATACTGGCAATGGCCTGAGTCGTAGTCCTCAGGAGAGAAGTGTACCCGTCCCATCGCGATGGAAAAGGCGGTGAGGTGCTCCTTCGGATCGGAGTCTCCGGAATATGGTTGAAGTCGTAGTTTGGCGGTATGCCTGATCGGAACGGAAGTTATTCTGGCAGAAAAGGGGGTTTGCTGAGTCTCGGCTAAAACCCGATCGATCTCCGGGGCCGAGCTGAGAGCTTGATGCATCCGTGAACTCATTTCCCGAAGCTGGTTCCTCATGTCCTCAAGCTCAGGGTACTGAGTATGAGTCATTCCGTGGTCAGGGACAGTTCCCTGCCGGGCGGCGAGGGTATGCCGTAGGTCCGCAGTTTGGCCGAGTCTCCCGAAGATTGAGGGCGAAGAGCTCGCTCGGACTGTTGGTGACTCAAAGGTGGCTCGTCGAGGGGCTGCCTCGGTCCGCTCTGGGAGTGGCCCCCGTGATGCGAACAAGCTATCAAGTCTGATGTTTGTTAATCATGCTCATTCTTCCTGCTCGTCGAAGCGACGCATGAGTGCTCCGAGGAGACGAGCTGGATCCAGCTGAGGTTTCGGCTCGTTTTGATTATCTGTTTGAGCTTGGTTATCCCGGGTAGCGTCGGGTCGGGCGGCCAGTGTTTGCCTCAGGTCGACTGTACTTTCGAGCGTGTGTCGGAGGTCAGCCTTCTTGCTTGATGGGCTGGGAGTAGGATTTTGCCTTGAGCCAAATCCATGGTGCAACACCACCATTCGAAACCATGTGGAAAATATTGACCCAATCAAAATGAACGTCATTCAAAATCCACCGTGTTGCAAAATTTGATTCCCATTCTGATTTCTATTCTCTTAATCTCTTGTATCTGTGGGATTCCTTCAACATGCACAAGTAATTGAGGAGCATCTTGCGCAAGGTCTATATTCATCCAGCCCATATCTCCAAAGCCATCATCAAAACCACCACCTTGAACATGTACTTGTTGAATCGCAGGATCGACGTTCATATTATGAATTGTTTAACTATATAAAATAAAATGGCCAATTTATAAAGTGCAACAGTAAAAAGAGGAAAGTACTCTGAGAAACTCAATCCATGGTCATGATAGAATGATATGTTTGTAGACATAGAAGAGAAAAGAAAATTAAATATATAATGTTTTCTGTCAATGGTTTTGACTTAGTCTTTGTTTGTAAACTATTGCTCTTTTTATTACATATTTTCACTAGATCTATGTTAAAGTAAGTAGGTCTCATTCTTTGCACATCAAACATGCGTTTGAGAGTCCATTGTTATGTAGCTTTTTGTGTATACCGATCGATTTAAGTTCTAAATAGATTAGATTTTTTTTCTTTTAGTTTAACAATATTGTTATCATCTCATATTAACAAATTTAACATTTTTCTTGTTGTTTATGTGTAAGATCAATTTTTTTTTTTTGAAACAATTGAATAGAAACCAAACCAAACTTTAACTTTACTAGACCGAACTAAACTGAACCAAACATAATTCGAACCAAACTAACCTTGGTTGTGATCGATTAGAGTTTTATTATACCTTAATTAATTAACCGAATCCAGACTGAACTGGAAATTAAACCAAAATTGCCCATCCCTAGCTAGATTTAGCCATTCTATTAATTGATGAGTTCGGATAATTGTTTATGATCGAATAGACCCAATCTGTTCTGAAGCCCATTAGCCCATTATCAACCTCGTCAATACTTATCCGAGACAACAAAAGTGGGAGTTTCATGTAAATACAAGAGTTATTTAGGGACAGTTTCGTAATTTAAAAAACGGCAAATCACAATATATTAAATATCACTCTTTCGGGGACCACCGTCCCCTTCCCCACCACAACCAAGCATTTTCCTCCGTTTCTCCTTTTCCTTTTTTTTTTTAATAAATAATAATTATTATTATAATATTTATCACAAAAAAAAATTAATTCAAAAATCAATAATTATCGTCTTTAATATTTTATTAATTTCGTCAAGAATTATACTTTAAATTAAAATTTTAATTAATTAATTATTTATTTTCCTCTTCTTCTTCCTCTCCTCTTGTTCAATTTTTCTCCCATGGCTTCTTAAGCAATCTGCTTTTCTCTCTCTCTCTCTCTCTCTCTCTATTTGCAGGTTTTCTTTTATTCTTCTCTCTTATTTTTCTTCTCCACAACATTGATGCTTTGTGAAATTTCTTAATCAGATCCTTAATCTTCTTCAATTCTGATTTCTATTGCTTCAATGGTGAGTGTGATTCTGCTTTTATTTTCCATATATTTCCAGCTTTTATATCTTTTTTTTTTTGAATAATTTGGGTTTTTTTTCTTCCAGTTTTCGAATTGTTTTAAAATTCCGATTAAAATAAATCAAATGTTTATCGTTTTTAATCGGTAAGCGTTTTGTTGTTGTTGTTGTTGTTGTGTTCTTGTAAGCTTTTTTCCTCCATTAATGGAGTTAAAGCGAGGAAACAAAATAATGGGTTTTTTTTTTTTTTAATTGTTACAATAAGATTTGATCTGTTTTTACGTTTCTTGTTTCTGGGTTTTCAGTTTTTCGAATTAAAATTTGTCCAGTAAAATAAATATTGACTTTTTTCTCTGCCTATTCCTTTTCTTTATCTGGGCTAAATTCCTTGTGATTGTTGTTTTCGAGATTGGACTAAAAACAAATACAGTTTGAGAAATTTGTAAGGACTTGTTCATATATGTAGAGTATTCAAGTTTTGTTCTTTACAGATTCTAAAACCGATCTAGATTTATTATTGCTTGATTTCTCACAAAAGATGAAAAATTTAGACCCTGAATCGTTGGTGAACGAGAAAAAAAACGAAAACTTTACTTAATTGAATGATTGATTAAAAAAGATTGTAACTTTACTATGTTGTTTGTGTGCAGGTGAAATTGTTGGAGTGTTAGGTTGATGAATCTTGTTGATTGCAGCTTGTAGAAGCTGCTTTTTGAACAATGTTGATAACTTTTAAGCTTTTTACAATTAATAATCAGTCCTATGATGAGAAGCTGTTTCCTGTTTACAATCTATATTTCATGCTACAGTCACAAGTAAACGGTTTACGCACTCTTGTGTTCAAAGAATAGACACCTATTCGAGGTGGAGGTTATCCGAGGTCAATTGACGCATTATCGTATCGAAAACAAAGAATCATGGAAAGGTTCGTTCTTCGCATTGCACATATTCGAGTTAAACGCATTTTTTTGTGACTTATTCTGGTTTGGTGTTGTGTAGGTATAAGATTTTGGAAGAGCTTGGAGATGGTACTTGTGGTAGTGTATATAAAGCCGTAAATTTGGAATCGTATGATGTAGTAAGTTGTTGAAAGTGTATTATCTTTTCGCCCGTCTAATGCGTGTAGCTAACCGTATGTTTACCTTAGGTTGCTGTTAAGAAGATGAAGAGAAAGTTTTATTATTGGGAAGAGTGTATGAATCTGCGTGAAGTAAAGGTAGGGGACTCAGTGGTATTGATAGTTTAATATCTCTATGTTTTTGGTTATTGATGATTGATATGATTTTACTATGCAGGCTCTTCGTAAGCTAAATCATCCGCATATCATAAAGTTGAAGGAGATTGTGAGGGAACATAATGAGCTATTTTTCATCTTCGAGTGCATGGTAGAGATAATCTCCGTATTCTTTATAGGATATACTTTACGCTTATATTTTGGTATATTCTCTCATTGATCTTGGATAATGGTTTTGACTAGGAGCACAATTTGTATCAAATAATGAAAGAAAGGGATCGACCTTTTTCCGAGGGAGAGATAAGAAGTTTTATGTCTCAAATGCTGCAAGGGCTTGCACACATGCATAAAAACGGTTATTTCCATCGCGACTTGAAACCAGGTATGTTTTTTTTTCCTGCTCTATATTGAAATAGTTTTCATTCTTTGAATGTATAATAACATATTTTGTTTGGTTTTTTGTAGAGAATTTGCTGGTGACTAATAATATCCTGAAAATTGCTGACTTTGGTCTGGCTAGAGAAGTTGCATCTATGCCTCCTTACACTGAATATGTGTCCACACGTTGGTAATCCATTTCGTTAATATTGTCTTGCATTCATGTTAGATATGTATGTGGTTGGGTGATACAGACATAAAGCTTATAATTGGCTCTTATTGGAACAGGTATCGAGCTCCGGAAGTTTTGTTACAGTCGTCATCATACACTCCTGCAGTTGGTAAGCCGAACTTTCGTGGCTAGTAGTTCGTGGTGGAGTTGAAAAGTTCAAAACTTTTCTCTCTTTCTTTTTCTTCCATTGGATCGTTTTGCGAATATTTATAGACTAACGGTTGAAAAGAAGTGCAGATATGTGGGCAGTGGGGGCAATATTAGCCGAGCTTTTCTCTCAAACTCCGTTATTCCCTGGTGAAAGGTGAATTCTTTGCCCTTTTGAACAAATCCTAAAATTAATCTCAAATGAAATCTAAATAATGGTTTTCTTATGAGCAGTGAGATAGATCAATTATACAAGATCTGTTGTATTCTTGGCAAGCCGGACTGGACCACGTTCCCTGAAGCAAAAAGCATATCCCGAATTATGAGTATTAGTCACACCGATGTAAGAGGGTTCTTAATGAAAAGATAAGGTGCTTATTATCAAACTATTGTTTTTAATTATTGACTTTGATCTTTGAAAATATTGCGACAGTTTCCGCAGACACGGATTGCTGATATACTCCCTTGTGCTCCTCCTGAAGCTCTTGATTTGATCACTGTGAGTCCTTATGTTCACTCTTCCCCCTGTGGATATTTCAGTGTCGTGGTTTCTTATATCGTATTTATCACTTTTAACGCAACAGCGACTTTGCTCATGGGATCCGTTGAAACGACCTACTGCTGATCAGGCATTAAATCATCCATTTTTCAGTGTAATTTGACTATCTCACACTATTCCTCTCTCTCTCTCTCTCTGTACAATTGAATATGTATTGATATAATCTGAGCAGATGGCTACGCAGGTTTCATATCCTCTCCATGACCTTGAGCTGAGGCTTAATACCATGGGTAAGCTTTTTTTTTTTTTTTTTTTCTGCTTCATGTGCTCTGCTTTCATGACCTTAAGATTAACTTCAATCGAAATTTTGGTATTCTGCAGCGGCGATGCCTAATCTTGAGCTTAATCTCTGGGACTTTAACACCGAGCCTGAAGAATGTTTTCTTGGTTTAACACTTGCTGTAAAACCAAGTGCTCCTAAACTGGGTAAGTATCATTTCCTTGTGTAAAGTGGGGTTCGAAATTTTGACACAAATTGACATAGCAAGGATTCAAATATCTGTTTTGCAGAAATGGTCCGTAATGTATCTCAGGACGTGAGCGAGGTAAACGCTTTGATTTTCACAACGGAATCCAATATTGAATAACAAAGATATCTTCCTTTTTTCGCAACTGAATTTGTCGTTTACAAATGCAGAATATTCTCTTTTGCCCCGGGGTTAATAATGATCGGGAACCATCAGGTAACGAAACTTGAGCATATAGGATTTTTGTTATATTTCTGTGGGAAAAGATTGTTGAATCTCTATTTTTGAACATTTATACAGTTTTCTGGTCTCTGCTCTCTCCTGAGGAAAACCGCCTTCACGCCCCGGTTGAATCGTCTCCTTTAACTCTCTCGTTCAGGTCTGGTTCCTTAACTCTATGGATCCATGTTTAAGTTTATGTGTTTAACAAAATGTCTAATTATGATAAGCTTTTTTGTTGTGAGCAGTCCAATGCAGCAACACACGACTGTGGGACCGGGACCTCCACAGTCGACTGGGTTCACCATGGGATCATCAATGCAACCCAATATGTTGGACCGCCCATGGATGGCTGTGTCTGCGCCATTTCAACAAAGTCATTACCTCTGATCTGATCCATACCTAGTAAAAGTAAATAACACAGAGGTTTAAAGATTTGAGTTAAAAGAAGATAGAAAAAAAAAAAAAGTAGATTTTGTCACCTATTTGTTCTTTTAATTTTGTAAAGATCTGATTTGGGTGATGCACATTCCTCTCAGAACTTGAGCCTAAAATCATATCATACATTCTTGAGAACAGACAAAGTCTCCAAATTCTTGTCTCTGTATAATATATAATAGAGAGATTTAAGCAAATGTTGACAATGGAGCATAATTATTATTGGGTCACTTCATAACCAATTACTAAATTCTTGATGTGTGGTTTTACCCTAAATTATTATGTAATCTTTTGAGTTCGTGTGATAAATGTTGGATCTTTCATCATGCAATATTTAGTTCTAATCTGTCCTATAATTGGAGACGATCACTTCGAAAACATTCTAACCATTTTTGTTAATGGCTATATTTAGGTAGATTGACTAATCGGAATGAGAAATTAAGTAAATGTGATTAAATGGTAAACCAGAAGAAAACAAAAATTGGTGTGGATTGACCAAAATATCATTGCATAAAATCTAATTTATTAAATATGGTGCAAAAACGCTGACGTGTCAGCTCCATATTCAATTTGAAGTGATTAATTATAGTTATGTCTTTGCCCAAATCAATATATTTACGCCTCTCTGCCATCGATGTTTCAAACCGTTGATTGTTCTGTTATTAAATCTT
This sequence comes from Draba incana, assembly GCA_963576765.1. Classification (NCBI taxonomy): domain Eukaryota; kingdom Viridiplantae; phylum Streptophyta; class Magnoliopsida; order Brassicales; family Brassicaceae; genus Draba; species Draba incana. Next base: position 38,537,535 of record OY755204.1, read on the forward strand.
GGACGTCGATTTAATCATCTGTGTGAATTTGGGCTTATATTTGATCGTATTGGTAGAGTCCATATATGTGTGATGGCCCATGTATAATTATGGTTATGATCAAATATTCTCTTACGATAAAATCTTCTTGAAATTATGTTATATTTCCTATTATTGTTGTTTCAGATTTACGTATGATTGTATCTTTAAATTATGGTTCTGTTGATATTGGTTAATTAGGATCTAAGATTTGATAATATCTATAATTTCTTTAAATGATTCTTAATAATTCTTTTTTTTTTTAGAAAAGCATTCTTAAAACCCTAAATTCTTATAGTATATATATGTGTAGATGTTTCTTTCATCCCATTCAGTTTTATAATTTTCGTTCGTACTGCACCTTAGGTTAGTTAGTTTTCTTATTTTATTCTTTTGATTGTTTTTGCCCTTTGTTGTATATGTTTATTTAGATTTCTTTGCGCTAACGTGTTTCTAATCTAACGTTTTAACTAATTTCGTTTTTTTTTTGTTTTTTTTTGCTTTTGTTTTGTATAGGTTTTTTTTTTACTCTTGATCGTTTCTTAGGTTTGTGTCTTTTTGTAAACAACTACAAAATATCATTTTTGTAAAAGCATATACCGGTAAATTCTCTCAACTTGGATCATAATTTGTTTTGTTTCTTTTGGAAATATCTTGACTCACTGCATTTTTTTTAGTTTTATAGGTTATATTCAACTTCTATCATGTTTTGATTGTGATCTTTCGCTACCATCTTCTTTTGCATGTACGTGTTATATTAATCCTTTTGACTACGTATTCTTCGTATATAGATTATGATCTGTATGTTTTCTAATTGTCTGTTTATCATGTTCACCGTCCATGGTTTTTTATAGGTTGGTTGAATTTATATGTTGATTAAAATTAATATCAAATTAGTATATGTTGGTCGTTTATTAATTTTATTGTTTCGGTATTGTAGGTTACAAATGGTTTGAATTATCCAGCTATCTTTGGGTTGTGTTTGATCGGTATTCTTCCTACGGCGCTAGCATCCTAGCTAGCATAGATGTGTTGTAAATGATTATATGAAGTATTTTGTAGTTTATTAATCATTTTTAATTTTATATATAAGGATCTAAAGGTGTTTGTGTTTTATCCGTTTGCTATCCACGTTTGGATTGGGTGATATGGTCCCAACTCAATTTTATTCCTAGGTTAGTTAATTAGAAAAAAATCTCGAATTCTAGGTCATAACTAATTTAAATATGTTTTTAATGTTAAAACATATTTATGAATTATGAATTGCTTAAGAATTATTTATTATTAATTCCGTTGATTTATGAATTTTTCCAAATTGACGATGTTGTGTAATTTCATGAAACAGAAGCTCGTGAATAATTCTTTTAAAGTAGACGATGAAGTAAATCACTTGCTATTCTCATGGTTTGAAAGATTGTGTGATATTTTATATAAAATCATAAGGATATAAAATATATTGGTTTTAGAAATAGATTTATGTTTGATTTGAAGAGATACGAATATTGTATAAATCTCATTCAAAATCAGAATGGTTGTTTAGTGTATGGGACAGATTTATGTGGATTGTTAATAACTATTACGAATATAAGTTTATTTGATTATAATTGGGATTGGAATATAATTTTATGGATGTTTATGATTAAATTAGTTAAGTTAGTGCTATGTCATAATAAATCTGTGCCATGCAATATTAATTTTGTGAGAATTAATATGGACATGAAACCTAAGTTTTTAGGAGAATCCCGAATAATATATAGGGGATATTTGATTCTTTATATAAGGGTTAACTTACTTTTTAATAGTTTAATCCTATTAGATTTTTCTTCGTTTATTTTCAATCCAACATTGAATTCTATTATTGGCATGTTGTTTTACTTGCCATAGCATTGTGAATTGCAATTATAAAAGAGTAAAAATTTCATGTTCAAGAGAAAACTTCTGTTGAAATATGTCGATGTTGTAGTCACATGTGTTGTTAATAACGTCGTTTGAAAAGAAACCCTAACAAAAAAAGCGGTGAGAATCTGAAGATTTATTTATTTTTAAACATAGAATTCATTATTTAAGTCAGGTCGGTTCAATTTCCATCTTAAAAACCATTTGAATCTTAATTAGGTTGAACTTTACATTGATTTTAGTGACAAAGAAGAAGAGAAAATGATGAAAAAATTGAAAAAGATGCTGACAAAGATATTTACAATTCATATACGGTCGGTAAGGCCGATTAATAGAACACCGGTTGAGTAAGAAGAAAGCTATTTAAAAAGATCATTCTAATGAAACATCTCTTCATATTCACTTATGATGGAGCAGTAATCAACATTGGTGTGTCACCACTTGAGGCAATACAAGACTGTTTACGACAAAGTATTCCAAAATTTTATTTTCAAAATTTAGCGTCCTATAAGGTAAATGGGATCAATGCAAGTAGAAAACTATGTTGATGGAACCAAGACAAGAATTTCATAACCGGAAAAGAATGGATCACTACGAATGGTACATATGGTAGAGATAAATGTAAGCGAAGAAATCAATACAAACAGAAAAATATAGCAAAAGAAAAAAAATAACTATGAATATTATCGTATCTACGATAATATTGTAAGCGGCACAAACGAGGATACAAAGAAGTGGGATCTCAAAAATCAGCAAATCTAAGCGAATATCTCTCATATAAGAAGAGAAGGCTCAAGACGGAAAGAAGAGGCGCCTTAAAAGAGAAAGCTCTTATTCTACAAATTGAATTGTAAAAAACATCCAAAAAACAAAAACAAAAAACATCTTACAATCGTTGTTGGATGACAAGTACATAGCTAAATCCCCAAATGGAAGTCAACAGACTTAGGCTGAGTTTTTGGCAAGGAAGAAGAAAGTAATGAAGGCAAAAAATTAAAGAAAGAAAATAGCGACAATAGCTAATTAAGGAATTGGACCAATATAAGAGATTCAATGCATCCAAAGGCCACTTATCAAACTCATTTGGTCTACAATGGAAAACTAAATCATGTGTGTCAAAGAAGACTTCAAGAAGACGCGAATTGGAGATTAGTTCAGCTACAAGTCTATGCTCATGATAATCGTGGCGTCACCAAATTTAACTAATATGGTTATTTTTATAAAATGAGGTAAAACTCGTGTGGACAGGCATTCAAATCACATGATAAAATGACATATGCTTTAATACTCTCCAAATTCTTATAAGAAAATGGAGAGGGGACAATCTGTCGGGAAAAATGAAGATGCAATAGTTTTGAACATAAACTCAACATTTTGGGTTATTGTGCTGGATAATAACATGATTTACTATTTTCTAATTTCTTTTGATTTGTGTGTTGTATCCCTATATCGTTTTAATGGATCGAGGTATGTATTGTCAATTCGTTACATTTGTTGATTGATGAGATATGTATTGCTATTTTGTTTGTATTCTCTTTTTTGTTGGTTTTTGATCTGACTATTCTTCTTTGTTTTACTTTTTCATACTTTAGTTCTTCACGATAAGGTAATACAAACACATATACTCTCTGAATGAATAAGGTAATTCTTTGTCATATACTCTCTAAATCTTTTTGCTTTTCGTTGAAAGGAGTTTTTCTGCTTGTGTTTGTTTTAGGTTTTGTCTCTTTAGCAAGATATTGCTTTATATTATTTCTACTTATTTAGTTTGAAATGAATTTGTCATCTAACTCCTACTTTTGTTTTTTTCATTTTTCTTTCTTCTTTCGTGGACTTCTCCTTTGTTTTTAATGTTTGTATCTTCAACAAGGTAAATCTCTAAATTAGAAGTTTGTTCGATATTTTCTTTGTTTGTGTCGCTTCTTATTTATGGTCTTTGTAATTGTCTGTTTTCTTTACATAGTGTTTGTATATAACAAAAAATTAGCTATGTATTATGCATTGCGGCTACTCCACTTAGAGTGGTTTTTAATTTTTATTTTTATACATTTGTAGGTTTGTTTCTTCTAGGTCGAGAAGAAGAAGAACAATAACAACAACAACAAAACTATAAAGGAGATTAAGAAGATGGAGACAAAAAAGAAAAATGACAAGCAAAAGCAAGATTTCTAAATAAGAGTTTGTCATTATTTTTGATTATCATCCGTAATCCAAAAAAGAATGCAAGAATATGGCTTGGAACTCTCAAGACATTGAGAAATAAGATCTTTTATATATAATGTATATATTCCTTTATAAGGTTTAGCTGCGTTAATTAACATTGTTTTCTTTTTCAGTTTAACACAAGAATAGAATATGTTTTTGAGTTATTCGCAAAAATTTCTATACAGTCTACAATTTTTGCTTTGCATAATCATAATTTTCAATTAGAGCACTCATTAGAGATTAAAAAAATGAAACAATAACTATCACAATGTTATTCAGGAACATTAATCCTAAATGCTCTACCGCTACTGTAAGAAAAGACAAAACACAATATTATTTTTTATATTCGAACAATACCTTCATAATCTCAAATACGTTATGTAGAGACAAGAACAATCAGATCAAGGAGAAAGGATCAAGTTGTTCAAGAATCTGATCAGATAATGTGGTGGAGATCTTATTTCTGAAAGAGGAAATGCCACGACGAAATAATGACATTTTTACTTCTAGCATATTTTTATAAGCCATCAAATGTGCATGGTTAAGGTTTTTACGTTTATGTTAGGGTTTAGCAATTAAAGAATTTGATGGCATAAGGTTACTTAAAAATATCAAAATTTACTTCATTGTATTTGGATTTATACTTCATGCAAGAATCTAGGGTTTAAGATCTATGTATTGTTTTCAATTTTACATGTGATATGAGGGTTTATGCTTCCATGTTAGAGTTTAATAGTATTTATCTCTAAAAGACTATGCTAGCTTTATAACAATATGCCGCCAAAGTAAAACACTAACCCCTCTACGATTAATAATACCTAAGAAAAGAGTTCCGACCCCACTATTTTTATGTACTCTACCCTCATCCGTTCTATAAATATTGAACATAAACCATGATTTGCATACATGGTCCCAAACACAATACACACTCACCTCTCGAATCAGTCGACTCCCTTGAGTATCCCCATACTCTAAAAAGATGGACTTTTCATCCAAGCTTTACGAGTATTCACGTATGACACTTCAAGGTTTATCTAAAACATTTTTGATCCCGTGTGGAGGACCCAAAAGTTTTATCCATACAATAACGCTAAAGAGAATAATATCATACGCTCGGCGAAAGAAAATTCATTTCATATTAAAGACAAATATATGTTGTTTAATTTCGAAATGTATATAACTAATCTTAAATTAATGGAAGTTAATTAACCTAATATTTAATGATTATAGATTGTATGAGTTATTTTTAACTTTTGCTTGCATCAGTATAGAACTTATGCTTGAGAATGTCTTTCTGCTTACTTTGAGTAACCTTGGAGTGATTGGTTAAGATTATTTAGTTTTGTTCTTTTGAATCTTCCGCGTTAGTTGATTTCTTAACATAACTGGTGGTTTCCCGCGCAAGGTAACTATAGAATTTCATATCTATGTATAGCACCAGATAATTACTATATGAATTCTTCATTATATAAATAATTTTTCATAATTTATGATGCGCTCGCGATAAATTTTAAATCGATTATCCCTGCACAAAATAATTAACACTCACAATAAGATTTTGTAGAAAATGGCTAAGCTCGATATAGAGCAAAAAATGATAAAAAGAGAAAACGTCTAAAGTGACATTTTACGGAGTGAGAGAGACTTGCATTTGATAGAAGCCCAAATACTAAATATGTTTTTACGATACTAAATATGTAAATTGTAATAATGATGATAATGAATAAGTGGTTCAATATGTGAAAAAAATCAAATATGTATGTTTTAAATAAAATTTTCTATAGGAAATTTGACGGTGATGTATTTTTTTAATTTATCGTTTATGTTAATGCAATCCTTCCATTTTTTTAATAGAGAGAAAATATAACATAGTATAAATAAGATAGCTTGCTTTAACAAATATTACTTTTTGGTGAACAATTAATGTAACAACATATTTAATTAGGAATGTCCTGCGTAGCTGCATATTCTCAACTTAACAAAATATGTAGAGGACAAAGAGGCGTATAAGCACAATTTGTAAACGAAGTTGTCATTAGTTATGAACAATCGTCAATAACGTTCGGGTGACTTGGCCATTCTTCATAATTGGTTGGTTTGGGTTAACAATTCCAAATTAGGGTATAGTTTTAGGGGGTAGGGTTTGGGTTTGGGGTTAGGGTTTAGGGTTTAGAGTGAAAAACATATTTGAACTAATAGTTTGATCCAAATAATTAACGGTAAGGAGAGGATTATCATACACTCTACCAAAATAAAAGATAAATCATATTAAGAAAATTCATTATTGAAAATTTCAACAATTATGAGCCAATGCCTTTTAAATATTTGAAACATTCTTGGGTTCACCCCCTACGGTGAATCCTCTCATATTTAGCCAATCAAAAGTAAGTTGTGGGCCATCAATCTATTTAAAAATACTACAAATACAAAAATTAATTTCTAATAGATTTGTAGTTTAATTTTTTTGGTTTGGGTTAACAATTCCAAATTAGGGTATAGTTTTAGGGGAATAGGGTTTGAGTTTGGGATTTAGGGTTTAGGGTTTGATTTTGAATGCTAAAATTTCATTTAATTTTTGGGTTTAGATTAACTATTCCCAAATTAGGGTATAGTTTAGGGGTAGGGTTTGGGTTGGGGGTTTAGGGTTTAATTTTAATTTTAAAATATTTGATTTTAAAAGTCAAGCACCATCACACCCGGTATCGAGTCCCCCCGCCTACTTAATGTAGGTATTAGGCTAATGGGCCGGCCAATTGTGGCCCAATATTAGGCTAATGATTTGAATAATTTAGTGTTAAACTTCTATAATTATTTATTTTGGTCCCTATAATTAATTCAATTTAAGTACATAGTAAATGATTTGATTAAATTAATTAGATTGATGGCCCCCAACTTAATTTTGATTGGCTAATAAAAATAGGGTGAATGAGAAGATTCACCCCTAAGGGTGAATCGAAGAATTATTCCAAATATTTTATGTAGAGATAAGAACGAGAAAATAAATAATTGGATGCTCATCGAACTACTTATTTGTTATTAGTTTATATTTAAAATTTCTCAAGATTCTTACGCTTCGAGCATTTTGAATCTTGATTTAGAGTCAACATGATTGAAAATACCATTGGTTATGACAACTGTTGTTAAGCGTTGTCAATCCTCTAAGAAATTATTTAGTAAGGTATATTCTTATTTAGTATATCTCTAAATATAAAAAGGTGTTTATATACAAACCAATTTTACAATTTTTCATAAATTATGCTAAGATTATATAGTATGATTTTGATACTATTATTTCTTACGAACGCATGTTTTGTTTGTGTTTAACAAGTACTAGAAAGCATGCAAGATCCATAAAACACTTACTCAAAAAACAAATGGTTCCAATTCAAAAGAAAAAAAAACTCAAGTTTAAGCTAATTGATGTTGCGCATAAAATAAGGTGTCTAGAATCTCCTTATACAAAGTGGTAAGGGCTTGAGTTTGATAGAATAACACTATTATCAAATTTTATCAACATCATGTCTTTTAATTACGAGGGTGATAGTGCATATCATCGTGCTATAATTATCACGATATTTAATTAATATTTTCAATTCTAAGTATCCTTTAACATCATTTTTGGTGCCAAATTAAATAATTTTTGTTATCAAATTATAAGAGTTAGCTGAATATCCATGTTCTAAACTCAACTTTTGTAATAAACAATTTTTGTTTGTTTTTAATAAACAATGTATAGTTGTTTGAATAAAAAATTTATCGAATAACCTGTTAAAATCCTTATCCCGCGCTTGGTGCAGGTCCTTACCTAGTAAGATAATTATGTAACTGGTGACCAAACACCATCCAGAAAATTTTATACCATAAATCGGAAAATTACAATCTCATACGAAATAATGTTGGATACAAGATGGTGGGATATTATATATACCGTAAGGCATGTATTAAAATTGTTAAGTGAACTAGTTTGTCGGCTATGTCGTTAATTCTTCTCCCAACATGAACTACGTGAATACCTGCAAATCGAATCATCTAATGAAGAATATCATTGATTATATTTGTGACACCCCGGTTTCACAGCATATGTGGAATATGCGGTATATGCGGAGAGGCTTAAAAGAATTGATTTGGCTACCTATATCACCAAAGTGCACTTATCTTTTCGGTCACAGGTCTTGAGAGAACTCCAGAGTTAAGCGTGTTTGAGCTGGATTAGTTTCAAGATGGGTGACCTACTGGGAAGTCATTTCCAGTACCGTGTGAGTGAGGTCAAAAACACGGGGAAAGATCGCGTGGTGATTTGCAGGGTTAGTAAACATGACTTCCAAGCCTCCTGGACTAACGTACCGACCGTCGGACAGTGGTGGGCCCATGGGCCGAGAGTGGACGTGGGGCCCACTGGAAGATGAGGATTTCTTCTGAGGGGATGAGGATTTCCCCTATATGTCATTGAGAGATGAGGATTTCTCTCGAGGGGGCGGTCGGGGCGTTACAATATTATCTAGGCCTGGGCATTCGGTTTCCCATTCGGGTTTCGGGTCGGCTTATTCGGTATTCGAGTTTTCGGTTTGATGAATATGAAACCCATTCGGGTTATTACAATTATCGGTTCGGTTTCGGTTCGGGTATACTCGGGTTCGGTTCGGTATTCTTGTTACCCGAAAAACCCAAATATCGATCGGGTTTCGGGTAAAACCGTTCGGTTATCGGGTTTTTTGGATTTAAAACCCGAACTAAACCGAACTATCCAAGAAAATTTTGAAAAATCCGAAATTACATACCAATTTTTTTTTTTATTATTTTTTTTTTTTTTGAAAATGCATGTTTATGTAAAAAAATGGTTTTTTGTGTGAATAAAATTTAACATTCATTTTAAACATGCATTTTTGTTTTAAAAAACATGATTCGGGAAATCTATATTTTTTTTAAAACATGCATTTTTTACATAAACATGCATTTTATAAAAACAAATTAGAAAAAAAAGATTTTGGGTAATTCGGGTAATTCGGGTAACGCGGGTTTACCCGAACCCGAAACCCGACGAAAATAGAAACCATTCGGGTAATAGGCAATACCCGAAACCGAACCGAACCCGAGTTTTTCGGTTTGGGTTCGGGTTCGGTTTTCGGATTCGTGTTTTATGCCCACGCCTAATATTATCCATTGCTATATCTTTTGTTTTTCCAATGATTTAAGTTTACTAATACTTAGGAGACCTTCAAATAGTAAACAAAACAAAATAAATTTATAATCAACCATAAATTTATTTGCTTTGAAAAATGGTTACAAAAGAATTTTAATTTAAGAGTCAATTTACTCATTATCCCTATACTCATTAGTTAATGGGATAATTAGTTGTATAACTCAAAAAAAAATTTATAATTCAAAATCTAACCAAAACTTACATATGTGGCCAATTTCTAACCATTAGATTTAGGAGATTGAATTAGATTTTGTATTATAATTTTTTTTTGTTATCAAGCAAATTAACCCTTAGTTAATTCGCTACTTACATTTTTCTTCTCTTAGGCCATTTACATTGGAGACTTTTTAGGTTATCTAAACATTATAAAATTATTAAAACACATACTCTCTCTTTCTTTTACTCAACTTTATACATTCTCTTTCATCATTTTCCTTTTCCTAACACTCTAAAAAATATCCAATTTTAGACATTCTCTTTTTTCCTTTTCCTAAACACACTCACTATCTACTCTTTTTACTCAAATTTTATTAATTTTATATTTCAATATACCCCACAAAAACACTCTATTTCTTTCTTTTACAATCATTTTAATAATTTTATATTATAATCTCCAAAACTTCTCCTTTAAACAGTAAAGCGAAAAAAAGGTCCACTAAAAATTTATTAAATTACGTGTAGGAATGATCAAAGAACTAAAAAGTCCACTAAAAATTTATTAAATTACGTGTAGGAATGATCAAAAAACTAAAAGATATCGAAGAAGAAAAAACAAAAAATCACCGCGAATATTAGAAGAGCATATTATGATTCTTATCAAACCAATATTCTAAAATCTCTGCAACTAACAAGTGAAAGAGTTTCCAATCTCTCTCTCAAGCTTGCTAAACCGTAGACATGGGTGGTGATGGTAATTATTTCTCCAAATTTTCTTTCTCGTTTTCTCTGTTTCTGAAAACTGTTTGCATGTTTTATTTCTTTAACAAAGAATCAAATGATTTTGCAGTTATGGTAGAGGACGAATCTTCTTTTTGTTCTTGCTGTTTCAGGTTCTACTACTTCTCTTTGTTTTTTTATTTTCAGTTTGAGATGATCATAATCAATAATTTGACGGGTTTCTTTATTTGACAGTGATGATTTAGGGTTTAAGGATGAGAATATCATCAAATTCTCTTATCATGAGGCTGATTTGAGAAGAAGAGACAAGTCTTACCAAGAGATTCTTCAAAGTCATGCTCTGTTGCAAGACAGAAACAGCAAACGGAAACTGAAACTCGCTAGACTCCAAATATTGAGGTTTTTTTAATATTTTATTTATAAATTATCTATTCATTTCAATTTTGAGTTTGAAGTTGGATTAGTTCTACTTAGAGATCATAAAAATTGGATTATTACAAATTAATATAGCTACACTCCTGGAGCATGGGCTGATGTCAATTTGAGTGATTATGATGTTCCAAAGATGACATCGATCATCATAGTTGGTCCGAAAGGAGCCGGGAAGAGTAGTCTTGTTAATAAGATTACAAAAGTGATCGAAGACGATGAGTTTGCCCCGGATAGAGCTCAAGAATCATGTACACTATATATGCATACTTGTATCTTTTTCTTTTAATTACTTTATATATATTTTTTTAAGGAAATTAATTATGTTTTTAAAGGTGAGATTGATGATTATTTGCTCTCAACTTGTAGATGGTAGGCCGACTCAAGGCGGTACGTTCTTTGTTGAGGAGTTTAAGATCCCACGAGGAGGATCTACTTCCTTTTGCTTATACGACACACGTGGTTTGAACCAAAATTCATCGTTTGATAACACTAGTATGATTGAGCAATGGATTACAAGAGGTGTTTGTCATGGCGAACCAGTGATCTGGTTACTATCCTTCTTATTTTATCTTGTTATTTCTTTTTGTCGGTGTTAATCAGTTTTATGTTAAAATTTTGAGTTTTGTTTTTTGGTCAGGAATTCCGATAGCTCGGATTTAAGGGATAGACTGATCCGAGACAGTAGTACAAGTTGTGAGATAAGGAAAGTGAATTCCGTTATCTTTGTTGTTAATGCTGTCGAAATCTTGAAATCGATGGAGAGTGATTCGAGCCATGTTCATATGGTCTCCACGGCTTTTAACTGTCCTTTACTTTCGTTTAAAGGTTGGTTAGTCCGCTTTTATAAACGGCAATTTTCAAAATAGCTCTGTTTTTTTTTTTACTTGAATTTGTTTTCCAGATGACAAACCAGCAGTAGTTATGACTCATGGAGATATACTATCAAGGGAGGAACGTGCTCGAGTCCGTGTTTACCTTGGAGAACTTCTCGGTATTCCACCGGTCAAACAGATATTCGACATTCCAGGTCACACAAATATATTAAATCATGTGGTGTTTTTAATCGTTATTTATGTACTTGGGTTTGAAACGAATGCATGCATTTTTTTTACAGAAAGCCGAGACGCAGCCACGGCGCTTACAATTTGTGATTTGCTACGCTATAGTCTTGATCACGCTGATAAGAATCTCCCTTTTCTTCCCAAAAGGAAGTTCACCATATCTAAGGTTTCTGCTCCATGTTTAGTTCATACCTCTTTGATGTCAAAACATGATCGGTTTGATGGCTAGTTTAATGTTGATTCATTAGTTTTGGGTTGGACACAGTTATGCTGATATTTTGTAGTGAACCAGGTCAATTCTGCATACCCTTTGGAAAATTTATTTTCAGAAGAATTATATGCGGTGGTAGTCACCGATGTATACTTTGTTAGTTTTCCGGTTTTGATCAAACATACAGTTACTTTTCAAATAAATTTCAGATTTTCTCATTTTTTGGGGCTCGATTTGGATTCGGTTTAGATTTTTTTGAATATAGAATACTGAATCAATTTAAACCTGGTTTTGTTTTGCAACGGTTTAAGTTTATTTGGATTAACGACCATATATCGCAGTGAATGAGTTAAGATGTGGCGGATTAGTTATTAAAATCCTTCGGAATTATATAATTTTCAGGTGGTGGGAGCCGCCATAAGGAGGAGGACCATGTTAAAATTCATGATATTTTTGGCTCTACCTTTGCTCCTAGCCTTTTCATTGAACTGCATTCGTATTCACGGCCGAGGCCAAAACGTAGCTCATGAGGCTCAGCACACACCTATATTCCGACCACCTTCACGGTTATTATATAACCTCACGCGTAAGGACCAGCCCAAGCGTGCTCGGGGCATTTCTAGGCAGCCCAAGCGTGCTCGGGTCATTTCTAGGTGTCCCAAGGGGTTGTCCCTCAATGAAGTCCCGATCCATGGCGATGTGCCTAATCTCAAGCCTGAGTATGTACCTGAAGGTGAGCCTAGCATTGATTCGCATATATCTCGACGGTTGTGGTATGACGAGGGGAAAGTGGCCAAGGCCGAACCTAGATTGGATTGGCGAACCATTCGAGGCTTGTGGTACGTTGAATGAGAGTATGCAAGTGTTAACATCTTATATGTAAAAATAAAGTTTGGTAGTGTGGAAACTATAATATGTTTTCGAAGTCTTTTTACCACTTTAAAAAAAAAACGCTTGGCGGGTCTAGGTATTAATAAAAATCAGGGTAACTTAAATGTTTATTATTTCTGTGTTTAATTATCATATTTCAGAGTAAAATAAAGAACCAATGTTTTGAAAAGAGTGAATTAGCTCAATATACATAGAAAACATATATACATATATATTAGCCCCCTCTTGAACAGTCTCCTCTGTAGATCTAGCCTGATCGGTGCCGGTGGCTCTCTAAGCACCGGTGCCGATCTTTTTGTCTCGTTTTTCCTTTGTGTTGTAGTGTCTCGAATTCTGGGAAGATGAAGAGGTTTTGTGAAGTTTCATGGTGCTTTTGACGAGATCGAGTAGCAGATCTGCTTCGTTTGGTCTTAGGGGTATGATTTCGTTTTTCTTTGTCTCCATTGGCAGGTCGTTCTAGATCATCCAGCCTTCGTGGTCTCTTTGTTGGTTTGGTTTTGCTCTAGGAGATCTGAGCTTGGTTGCATCCGTGAACCATGATTCTTCTTCCTGTTTTCTCGGACAAGGTTATCGGTGCCATTGATGAATCGGTTGTGGTAAAGATGTTGGTCCTATCTCTGTCTTCTCTCTGTTTTGTCTAATCGTCTGCTTTTTCGAGTTATGGTCTTGGTGAAAGTGTTGTCTTCGTTCTGTTTTTAAGAGTGTCTATTTCTTGGTGAAGAAGTTGGTTTTGAGGCAGTCTTTCCTCGCTCATCGATTTAGTTTTCGTTCTATCCAAATTTTCAAAATTAATCTTCTATCGGCGATGCATATCTTCAGCTTGCTTAAGTGTATTGGGTTGAGTATCTATTAGAAGATCCCTTGGATTTGATTGGGTACTAGTCTTGGATGTTGGTGATCTCTTCTTCATGTGTTATCTTGGTTCGTTGAAGCCTTGGCGTGTTCTCCTTTGTTTGAAGCAAGGTTCCAAGTTCTTGTGATTTTGAGAAGGTTGGCGATTGACATGTTTAGAGATGGAGATGGTTGGTTTGGTCTAATAGGGATTCATTTTGGCCTTGTTTTTACGTTTTTATCTTTAAAAGTTTGTGTTGTTCATGTCTCTGGTTGATCCAGCAATGGTTTGTTGTATGAGTATCCCACCCGCGTATCCCACCCACGTTTGTGGTTAATAAAAGAAACAGATGACATAAAAAAAAAAGGTAAATAACCAAAAATTTTCAAAACCCAAAATCTATGTTGCATCTTTGTGTTGTTTTTACGGTTTGCCCCTCATACTAGAGCTATATCTACAACCCCACCGTCACCACCACCACTATTTCTCCCTCATGTAACTCACCTCCTCCGTCATGATTCCTCCACCTCCGCTCAACCCAATTTGACTCAACAACCCGATCGTCTCCGATTCTAATCCCATCACCACCACCACCACCATATCCATCGGGCAACTCACTCTCCCCCATCATGATTCCTCCGCCTCGTCCAAACCCGATTCGATTCAACAACCCGACCCGATCGCTCCGATTCTAATCTCGTCACCACTACCACCACCATTTCTCCCTCCGGTAACTTTCTCTCCACTTCTTCCTCTCACGACGTTTCATCCTCCTCCGACGAAGTCTCGTCTTCCTCCGGCGAATTTTCATCCACCTCCGACGAAGTCTCGTCTTTTTCCGACGAAGCGGCATCCTAAAACGACGAAATCGCGTCTTCCTCTCAGAATTACAACTTCCATTTGTGTTGATTTCCGGGCGAATGCTTCACCGTCCGACTTCGAGTTAACCCATAATTATTTGCTGACAACCCAAAATTTATTGATTTTCTGGCGAATGCTTCACCGTCCGACTTCGAGTCAACCCAAAATTATTTGCCGACAACCCAAAATTTATGGATTTTCCGCCGAATGCTTCACCGTCCGACTTCGAGTCAACCCAAAATTGTTTGCCGACAACCCAAAATCTATCTTTCTCTCTCTCCTAAAAGAATAGGCGAGTAAGGATATTATCGGAAATACGGATATGAGAATAGTGACGAAAACAGTGTTTGGTTATTTGGCCAATTATCAAGTTATTCCTTGCTATGAGTCCCAATTTCTCTTTTGAAAATACTTTGTCGAATAAATGCTTTGACAACAAAAAGACGGGAACTATGTATATTTTTGTTTTGCATGTAGATGATGAATATTCAAGTGCTGAGAACTTCGAAATCCTCTATATTAGTATATACACTATTTGCATATATCATTTTAATCTAATTAAAGATCACATGCCTAATTAAAGGTCCTCCCTTGTCCCTTTCTCACATTTTTTGTTCTATAATAATTTCTCAAATAAAATTATATTAATTCCTCTATATATTAAAGGAAAAACATTTTAGGATCATTTTGTTTAGGTGTCAAGAATACTAATCATAATCTCCATTAGTTATCGGTGAGATTTCAAAAGATTTAACCTACATTCACACAATACTTCATATCCTCTATAAAATTTGTTTAAAATCATTCTAATTTTCATAACGAAACAAATATGTACTATCAAATTCATTTGCCTCATATAGTTAATTAAAACTAAAAAACCAGCTAAGCTAATGACAACAATCATCGATTTGGGTTCATTGAAACCTTTCATCAATTTTGTCTCTTATTATGTCGTTCACTTGGTTTCACTCGAGTTTGTATAGTCGATGAAAATGCTAGGTTCATGTATTTGCAATCAATCGTTGTTTTCACGATTTGCAAGAAACAAAGATGGACATGTTGGAACATGAGAACATGTTGTGTTATTTTTTGAATGTTAAGTTAATTTTTAATCACTACATGTAATTTTTATTCAGTCCAATAATTTTTAAAAACCAAATGATTGATACCAATTTCTTTCAAAATATTTACATATAATTTAGTGGTTTATCGTAGTACCCATGTTGTGCAAAAGCACGGGTACTAACCTAGTTAATGTTTTAAAACAGAATCACCAAGTAATAGATTGACGCGTATGCTCCAAAATTATATCGACCAAGCAAGATGTCATAATTTCATTTTAACCACACAAAAAAAGATGTCATAATTTGATTTTAACCGCGCACGCGCACACACACAAAAATGTCATCAACAACTTTCTCCCTAGTAAGATTGATTAACATTACCTTTAGATTAATATTACAAACAGTCTCAACCTTTGCTTTCTTTTCTTACGCTTGGATTAGAGTTGCTCTTCCAACTAGCATTGTACGTGTTAACGTGTGGGTTCCTTATAAAATGTATAGAAGTTTGAATCGTTTTCACAAAAACTCATAGGCCGTACGTAGTCTTAAACTAACAATGGGACCTCACAAAAAAAATCTCATACAATCTTCCTAATATCGCTAATGAAAGCGTCGATGTTACCATGAGAAGAACCGGTCTCTCCAAGCGCTTGGCGACATATGTCACCAAGTTCACAAGCCCTTCTTCTCATATCTTTCCCTTGTTCACACTCTCCATCCATAAATCTTTTCACCAATTCTTTGATCTCATCGATCTTTCCCTCGTTCAACAACTCCGTCTTCGGCTTCTTCTTGCTCATTCCAACCATCCACTCGTCTACGATCATCTTTGCATTCAAAAACTGATCCAACGACAACGGAAATGTCAACATCGGTACTCCCGAATATATCCCTTCCAGTGTTGAGTTAAACCCGCAATGCGTCAGAAACCCGCCTACTGCTGCGTGACACAACACACGCAGCTGATCGCACCAGCTTACCGCTGCACCCAAGCTGCCTTCAAGAGCCTCCTTCGACTCCGACTTTGCTCCACGAGCTACCCAAAGGAACCGGACTCCGCTCTCTTTCACTCCTCCCATTATTTCTTCCATTTGGGCTTCCGAAGCCGAAAGAAAACTCCCTTGAGATATGTAAAGCACCGAGCTATCCGGTTACTCGTCAAGCCACCGTATGTAATCGGGTTCGTTTTTTCGAGCAGAGAGTTCTTCGAAAGGTATTAAGGGACCGGTGGCGTAGACCGGGAAATCAAACTTGGAGGTGAAAAAGTTGATGGCTTTTGGTTCGAGCTCATAAGCAGAGGGGAAGAGCAGGTAGTTAGCTTTGGAGAGCTCATTGTAACACTTTTTGAATTTATCGAAGACTTGATGACTATAACCATGAAAGATATGTCGCAGATCACCAAGTCGCGTTGGAGATAAACCGGGAATGTAATCAACAATTTCGTCTTCTTTGGAATCTGAAAAGCAAACCCCATTATCAAGAATCACAATGTATTAACGATAAAACAAAGTTTCATGTTTGGGCAATTCTCAAAAATATATCACATTTTGAAGTTTTGTTTCCAAATATACCACTATCAGTTTATTAGTCAAATATGCCACTACAATGGTTTTTCAAAACAGAGGTCATATAATATTATATTGTGTGCTATAGGATTGAGATTTTTTTTTGTAGAATTGGTGGTTAACCTGATGGTTCGACCAGAGAATGGCCGTGAGCTGCGAGTATGTTGGAATGAAGGGAAAGGGAGAGAACCGTGGCTGAAGTAGTCCAGAAAGATGCCACCGGAATATTCCTTCGTGTCCCGACACTCACTGCCCACACGATGTTTGTATCTGCGATGATTGCGGTGGGAGATGGCGAAATGAGGCGGTCAAGTAGCCGTTCGAACGGCTCCTCCAATCTGGTAAAGACGGCTTCGATGAAGCCGAGGAAGTCATCGGCCCGGACAAGCTCGGAAGGGATGAGGTTAGGGAGCGTAGCGAAGTGGATTCGGTCAGGTTTAGGGTCATTACCGATGAGACCGAACCATTCTTCGGTGAGGACGAATGTGACTAGGAGGTTTGGGTCACGGTGGACGAGGCGTTTGCACAAGTTCATCATTGGATTGATATGGCCTCTCCCGGGCCAAGGCATGGCCACTACGTGGCAAAAACTCAGTGGTTGAGGTTTCATTGGATTTATAAGTGTGTGATTCTGCTCACTGAGGACTATTGGAAGATGAAAATATATTTGTGAGCCGATGCCAACTTTTATACTAAACGTGAAAAAATGTTTTTAGGTTCACAAAAACGTATTTTGCTTGTACGTAGGCTAATCTAACTTGTCCACATGACAGGCGGCGCGAAGCTTAAAGCAAACGACGACCACATGCATATCCTTTGCATGTATGTATAATATTACATTATTAATGCATGTTCATTTCAGTTTTGGACTCTAGCACTCGTGAGCCACCAGTACGCTTGTAAACAGAACATCTTGGATATTATTTCCCATTGCGAAGACCAATTTGCTAAAATTCAACTATTTTAGGTGACCTTTCTACCTTCATAATTAGATGAAGATATGTCTCATTGAATCGCTTAACCAAAGTACTTCGATCAAAAACAGTGATTAACCAAAACAACCAAATCCAATTTGATAGTTTGATTGTTTAATTAGGTTAAAACAAATCACGCATACTTGTAACCATAATCCTGATACTTCAACGGGGCTACTAAAAGTTACGCAGAAAACATAAAACTCTTTCACCATGTTTGCGACTCAACCATCAATTTGAGATGAACAAGTTATCGTACAAACAAAAACGAGTACATAGTCTCAGAGGTTAAACTTTCTGCAAGAATCTAAAGAAACACTTTAAAGGTGGATTGAACAAAATATGGGATTTTAACATTTCAAATGATACCACGCAATCAATCAGACAAAACCAGGAGCGGACTCACTCACGCATTCCTCTTGCTCAAGAAGTAGTCGCACACGGTCAAGTGCAAGTGCTCTCCAAGAACAAGAGTCACAGCAGGAAAGCCTTCAATACAGGTTACATTTACCTGCCATACAAGACACAGAAAAAGGATCAAGTAAAACATTTTAGGTTTATCAAAAGCTTTAACTTTAAGATGAATATTTCAGCACAAACCTTTCCACCTCCGGCTTGAAACTCTGATTTTAGATTTGAAGAATCCCTTGATAACAAATACGTTTGGAGCCCCGATGCAAATTTCACATCTCCTGGAAACCATAGATGAAGTCGTTAAAGAGAGAATCAACGGTGAGCTTCCAATTATGATGAGAAGGTGACTAACCTGAGTATAAAGCGAGAATGGCCTCTTCATTGAACTTCAAAGCTGGTCTAGCCAAAGTAATCTTGAACGACAACTTTGACACATCCTGGAAACTCTCGTCGGATATTATGACCTGCCAAATAACAGACAGGAAGTATAAACATTTAGTTTCAAAAACTAAAAATTACCAGATGTGGAAGGAGTGTTGATGACATACTGCATGTGAAGACATCAATGAAGACAGAAGCAAAGGGGAACCAATTGAATCCCTAATGTATTGTTCCTGCTCACCAAACAAGAACGAGAAGATATTATTAACACACGCAGTTGAGCGTATATTCATATTGGAAAGTGATATATAATAATTGGCACACACAATTTGTTCATCCATAGAGTTCAAGTAGAACAGAAGAGCAAAACAAACACAGTTACCTGGGAGTTTAGAACTTGATGTGAAACAGAATCTTCTTTGTCTAGTGATTCAAAGTACACTTCCACAAAGTCGGTTGGTTCCAGACCTGACTTTTTCCGTAGTTTCTGGATCCGATTGACAATCTTTAACACACAGAATAGCTCATGAGCAGTCAGAAGGAGAGAAAAGATTTCAATAACGAAAAGAGAAAGAAGTTATAAGAAAGTGTATTGCTATATGTTAAATCTAATTACCTCACGGGCAACACCTGATTCATACAAAGATTCGTCTGCTCGTAAATCCAGAACCACCAAAACATCACCTGCATCAAAAACATAAGCAAACATTATATCAATCTTGAGACATAGAGCACCAGTAATCAATCAGGATTCAAATGTATTGACCCAAAAAAGGAATAATAAATTAAGTTTCACACCATCTCCAGCTGCATCAATTTCTTTATCTGTCAAACCATTGGGGCGTTTGAAAACCTTGACAATCTGAACAATATATGAAAGCAATGCGTCAGAATTTAGCTCTTCACAACATATCTTCATTATATCCCATAAAACAAAACCATAGCAAAAGAGACCTTAATATCTGTTTGTTCCAGCTTGTGTCCAGCAATCATTACTTCCCCGGCCTTTTCAAATCTTAAGATATCTTCCTGAGACATATCTTTAACTTGCTTTGCAACGAGCCCCATTGACTTTCCAAGTCGCTTTCCCAATGCACTGAAGGAAGGAACAAGTAAAATTTCACTCTAAATTTCTAAAAGCAAATGGAGCTCAAGGGTTAAAGCAAAAAAGAAGGTAGAAAACTTAACCAACCTGAAATCTGGTTCTGCTTTTAGAGATGCATACTTTAGAATATCATTGCATGGGACAAGAGACCTTACATTAAGTTCTTCCAAGACATACTGCAAATGCATAGTGAAAGTAAGAATCAGTTCCTTGACTGTAAAGAGAGAAAATAGTTGTTAAGCCTAGCATGTACTCAGGACTTGCGGAACATTAAGCTATTCTCTTCCACATGGCTATGTTTTACTTTTGTTGTGTTTCTTAACTAACACAGCTCTAGAGACATGTTTCACTGATTCCAAGGAGCCCTCAGTAACAACCTCCATATATATAAGAAAAAATTTTCCAGAAGATAAAACTACTGCTGATGTAACACCACAGACCTCTCTTAGTTTTCCAGTTATGTCGTTCAAAAATTCTGCATCTGGATGGACTAGAGTAATTTCCCTGATACAACAAGGATTATCATTAATTAAACGGTTTAATCAGTTTTAGGCTCACAAAGCAGAAATGATGCAGCTCAGAAATATGATGAAGTACAAAGCTCACTTTAGAGGAGTTTTCAAGGGTAGTCTGTGTCGTTCACGAATGTTACGAGCAAGATCAATGATTATCATCATCCTTGAAACGCTTTGCTCAATCCTCTTGTCTCTCTGTTTAAACACGAGAGAAAAATAAAAATAAGCAAAAATTCAGACAATTTATATCTTATAATTGGATACAGAGACATGGACTGAGTATTACCACTCCTTCCACTTGTGGAAAACTGCAGTAGTGAATGCTTTCCTCAGCACCTTTACACACTTTCCGCAGATTCTGGTATAAAGTCTCAGTGAAGAAAGGTGTAAATGGGGTCATCACTTTGCAAGAAGTAAGGAGCACCTGAGAATCCAAACACAATTATTAGTTATTCCAAGCGTAAAATGATGGTGACCACGCAAACAAAAGTATCACACAACTATTTACTATACATTGTATAAAGTTGATAGAGCAGTGTGACAATCATCTTCTCCTGTACGGCCTTTTAGCCTCTTACGGTTGAATCTAACATATATGTTAGTGAGGTTGTCAAGGAACTTCAAGAGATGGGGAACCACCTGATAAGGAAAAACAAAGATGTGATAAATAACCACGAGACAACGGTGTTTTGTTTTTTAATGCAGTGTAAAATGTCATGCTGAAAATGACATGTAAAACGCTTACAGTGTAAAGCCGATATTCATCCATCTCCTGGCGAACAAAGTGGACAAGACTCTGCGTAGCTGAGTGAATCCACTGATCGAGAACGTTTGATGACTGTAAAGTTGCCAAATCAGTAGGAACAAAGGGCCCAGAACCCTCAATCTCAAGTCTCTTTGCATTCTGAACAAGGAACCGATATGCATTGTACCATGGAAGGAATACATCTTTGACCTAGTGAATCCCCATGCAAGACAGAATAAATCAGACAAACAACAAATCTACTCAAATAAGCAGGCAATAAAATCAACGACAAAGATTACTCACAACACCAAGTACTCCTTCTTTTTTGAAACGTAGTGGCTCAGCGCGTACAACCGGAGAATTTATCAGGTACAATCTCACAGCATCCTGTCAAGGTTCACGCAAAGTTACTAAGTGATATAAAAAAAACTGACATTGCAGCATAAGAGAATATATAAGGAAAACTTACAGCCCCATACTCATCTATGACCTCCAAGGGTGGTGGATAATTCTGTAGTTTCTTAGACATCTTTTTTCCATCCTCAGCAAGCACAAGACCGTTGCAAATCAGATGTTGAAACGCTGGTTTCCCAAATAATGCAGTAGATAACACCATAAGAGTATAAAACCTGTAGGTACCAAAGCACAAGTTTAGATATCATAATATGAATTACCTACACAGCAGAAAAAAAAGGTTCTTGTGCTTTTTTTTTCAAAACACTTCTACAATCATATTTCATACTATTGTAGATACTGATCACACTCCTAGAATCACATTAGCCTCGACTCATTACTCATTACTTAATCAAGGATAGTTAAGATCCCGACCATCCCATACAGTAAAGGGAAAGAACATAAGTAATATAGCAATAACAAAACACAGAAATATAGCAAGAGATAATTTGTCAGACGAGCACAAGTGATACTTCACTGTAGAATTCCCCTCTTGAAAAACATATGAGAACTGCAATGATATGGGGTCCTAGAACCTATCTTGGGTTTAACATCAATTAAAAATTGGCAATATGAGAAGGTCAAAGTTTAAGTTCCCTTCTCAAAGACCTCAATAGAAAGCAAAGAAACTCTTTATTTGTCACCATTTAACCACCATGATATATATTTTCCACAACACTCAAGATATGGAATTACATACCATCCACGAGTTTGATCAAGTCCTTCAGCCACAAAATGACCAGGGAAGTTCTTCTCAAAGAGATCCTTGTTCTCAAATGGATAATGGATATATGCATAAGGCATTGAACCACTCTCAAACCAACAATCAAAAACCTGCAAAAAGCATGAGATAAGCATGAGTATGGGATAACACCCCAAATAATCGCGGATAAGTGATAAAATGAAAGATAATTCGATCCATCTTACGTCTTCAACACGATGGAGAACACCAAACTCTTTGCCACGACTAGATGGGATTGTAATATTATCGATGTTGTGGCGGTGCAGATCAAAGATCTGCAATATATATCCATTAGAAAAACAAAGGAGCATCAGACTTTTTGACATCTAAATGCTCCAGTAAAGAAAAGAATAAAAACCAATTGTCATAAACTTGAACAGAGCATATTAAGAAGACTTCTACAAACATTCAGTCAGATATCAAACAAAATATTGAGTTATCCAACAGTTGAGAGAAGTGGCAAATATCTACCACAATAATTATTTCATATAGAGGAAATGAAATTGTGTGACAGTAAACTTTGTCGAAGCAACAGTCAGCAGCCTGCTGTTATGTTGCTGTTTATTTTTTTCAGAAAAACTATCTTCCAATAGAGCATGAAAAGTAGTTGCAGTAGAGAGATAGACAGACACGCAACAAACAAAAGCGTAAAAACAAAAGAAGATACCTTGGCACCAGAGAGCTTTTCAAGCTTTTCAACTGAATCCATGACCACAACTTCCTCCCCATCATCACTGATCCATATCGGAAGAGGCGTACCCCAAAATCTACTTCGGCTGACTGCCCAATCCCTTGCATTTTCAAGCCAATTGTGAAAACGTTTCTCCTGAGTTTAGGGTCAACCAAGAAGAAGGTTTTCAGAATCAAAATAATTCATAACAGTGCCTTATCTAAATAACTAAACTTATTAATTTATTCAAAGTGTTGATTTGTTTTCCACTAACCTTCACATAATCAGGTACCCATTGTGTCTGTTTATTATTTGCTAACAATTGTTCTTTCATCTGCTCCACGCGCACAAACCTAACAGGTCAAATACAAACAAACTTCAGAGTCCTAACAACGTATGAAAGTGAAAGAATAAACTTCATATCATCTTTGCTCATTTATACAGGCCATTTAGGTAAGATCTTTATGACAAGAAACATAACACAGGAAAAGTGGGAAATCAAAATATCCTAAGCAATTTGGTGATGAACTGCCACAAAACATATATACAATGGCATATAGAGCTCTGAGAAGAGGCTGCCAGATATTATCAAATGAAAAAAATTGATTGCTAATGCTAACAAGACTGGGACAGGACGAAACCCTGAATCTCTCAAACGAAACTCAATAAATGACCAGAGTGAGAAAGTGCCTCACTGGACCTAGCACGGAATAATACAAAAACTAAGACCTTAACTCAAGCTCATATGAAACAAGTAGTATACCAGCTTGGCACTGCTCTGTAAATGAGGGGGGTGTCTGATCGCCAGCAAAATGGGTATGAGTGAGTAAAGCTCCCCGATTTAAGAAGCCTTCCTTTGGCCTGAAATAACAAGAAATATCATTTAACAAAAAAAAGTCACTTAAAAGTTAAAACAAATAATCCCCTGGCCCAAAATACAGTAAGATCTTCTAAGAGACTTGACAAATCATTTTGATCTTAACTGACTCATTACAAACATTAGGCATTAGTAATCACCTTCACTGCTTCAATTATATCCTTGTCTGCATCTTTGACATAACGGCCACTAAAGTGTGTAATTCTCTCTGTAAACAACCCATCGTCATCAACAGCCACGACTAGACCTTCACCCTGCAAGGGAGGGTAAAATCATATATAAATTTTAACATAATGGGATAACTTAAAGAATACTATAAACCTAAACAGGAGGAAAAAAAACTACAGATGAATATCTGGTCCTAAACAATAAATCATACAGTGTAATCCACTAAACCCCAAATCCAAGATCAACTAAACCCCAACTGAATGAAATTACGTGATATATTCTGGTCATATGATCAGAGACTCAAACCAAGAAAAAGAATCATGAACAACCACGAAAATGGGGGTGATAAGGAGAAGGTAGTCAAAACTAACCTTTTTAATTATCTCGTTCTTAAGACAAACGCGATAATCGTCTTCACCAAATGCAGGAGCACAGTGGACAATACCAGTACCACTAGCATCAGTGACATAATCATCTGCTACTACTCGAAAGGCCACACTAGAGAAATCGCTAAAGTATTCAAACAAAGGTTCATACTGCTTCCCAACCAGAGACTCTCCCTTAAATTTTTCCATCACTTCATAAGAATCAGCAGCATTGTCAGTTTTAGCACCTTTAGCTTTAGGGTTTGCTTTCTTAGCATCACCAGTTACACTAGCCTTAGGCTTATCAGCAGGAAGCGCTGACAACCGCGATTCAGCAACCACGTAGACTTTCCCATTACTCTTACTACGGACCTTCAAATACACAAACTTTGCATTTACACACAAAGCAAGATTGCTTGGAAGCGTCCATGGAGTAGTAGTCCACGCCACAAAAGCCGCATCATCTTTATCTCCGATAATCGGAAACGTCATATAGATTTCCGGATCAGGAACTTCCTGCAAACCCATTCCACCATATATCAAACACCAAATAACGCAACAAAACATCAAGTAAACAGAACTTCCTGCAAACCCATTCTACCAAACCTCAAATACCAAATAACGTAACTTAACATCAAGTAAACAGATTTAACAAACCTTGTAGTTCTCTCCAGCTTCAAAGTTTGACAACGGAGTCTTACAACCCGTACTATACGGCATAACCTACAAAAAACAAAAACTTGAATCAATAATAAAACCAAATTTCACAAGATTTCAAACCAAATTTCACACGATTTCAAACCTTGAAGCCTTTGTAGACAAGACCCTTGTCAAAAAGCTGAGCAAAAACCCACCAAACACTCTCCATATACGTCAAATCCATGGTCTTATAATCATTCTTGAAATCAATCCAACGACCAGTCCTAGTAATCACTTTCTCCCACTCAGTCACATACCTAGTCACAATCCCTCTACACTCTTCATTGTACTTATCAATCCCCATCTTAATCACTTCGTCTCTTCTCTTAATATTCAATTTTCGATCAATCTCGTTCTCTACAGGAAGACCATGACAATCCCACCCAAACCTACGAGTCACATGGTGACCAGTCATCGTCTGGTACCGAGTCACAATGTCTTTGATGGTTCCGGCGAGGATGTGACCGTAGTGAGGAAGTCCGGTAGCGAATGGAGGTCCGTCGTAGAAGATGTACTCAGGGAGATTCTCGGTTCGTTTGAGCTGAGTTTTGAATGCATCGATTTCGGACCAGAAGGAGAGGACATTTTCTTCTTGACGAGGGAATGAGAATTCCTTTCCTTCGCAGACTTCTTCCATGGCGGAAACTGAGAGATTAGGGTTTGTTTCTGCGTTTACAGAGATTTTGTTCAACGCTTAGTGATGATATAAAACGGCGCAGAGGAAGAAGAAGCTTTCTTCAGTTTTTTGTCGGTCTTATACTGGGCCGGAATTTAGCTTCTTTAAATAAGTAAGCCCATAATAACTATGGAACTACCTATTTTAGTTTTCAATTTCGATCCAAGATTGGAAAACTTTTTTGACAAAATTAGAGCTGTGAGAGTAGTCAAAACCCATAGATCTGACCTGACCTATCCCACCATGGAATCGTATAGGTTCAATAATGTAAACCCCAAAAAATGGATTTTATGGGTTGACCCATGACGGGTAACGGGTTTCGCGGGTAAAACCCATAAAAAACCACGGGTTAATGGGTTATCCACCAATTTTTATATACATTATATATTTATATATAGTTTTAAGTTTATATATATATATATATATATATATTATGATATAAGCTAATGTATATCTAAAATATAATAATAGTTTAACAAAAGTATTAATATGCAGTCGAAACTGGTTGCGCGGATTTGAAGCTTATGAAGGTAAAGATTTATTTATTTTTCAAACTTACAAAATCATATACTAAATTTTGTTTATTATTTATACTATTTATTTGATCTATGTAGAGGATAATGGTGAATCTGAAAAAGAACCTACCACACCTCCCCAAGGACGTAGGCAAGAATGACCTTGATTCGTGTCAAGGAAGCCAGATGTTTTTTCAAATTATGGACTTCTATAATTTTTAGTATTATTTCTTATTTCAGTTTTTTCATTTGGTTTTTTGGTTTTCAGTTATATATTATGAATTTATAATGTCCGATTTTAATTTTTCTATGTTTCTTTGAATTATTGGAATTTGTTGGTGTTTTTTTTTAAATAAACCAATTTTTATTTTTATTTTACAGTAAATATTAAAACTCATGGGCCGCCCAAAAAATCTATGGTATTTAGTGGGTTGGGTTTGGGTCTATAGGTATTGACCCGCGGGTCTCATGGGCCGGCCCACCATGGAAAAAAAAATGAACCCATAGCGGGTTGGGTCAAATGGGTTGGGTTGGTCCATCTGACAGCTCTAGACAAAATGCAAAAAAAAATACAGTATTTTCTTTCTTGGTCAACTTAAGAGTTTAATTTCTTTTTAATATGAATATTACGTTAAATTTACAATTTTTTGAGCTGTAACGCAAAAGAACTTGCCTTTTAAGGTGCAAATGGTTACAAATTTGGTGGAATCAGTTTTTTTTTTTTTTGTTAATGAGAGAGAATTTGGGAAACTGAAAAAGTGGCATAAAGCTAAAGGCAAAACGTGAATAATTTACTCTAGAAGCTACTTTTTAAACTTCTGATTGCTGTTAACACACTTTCTACGGGAAGTGAACTTATTCTGTGGTTAATGACAAATAAGCCCTTTTGTAACTGAGCAAGGCGACGAAAGTAGATCTATTAAAATTATGGAACTTTTGGCAGTAAATCTAAAGGTTACAGATATTTAAATTTTGTTTTCTCCCTCGATTGTTACGCAGACTGTTCGGTTGCAAAACCCTACAGAAGAAAAAATCCTCACGGGCAATTTTTGGGTAGTTTCGTCGCCAAGATCCGGGTCGCCGTCGGAATCGGAGTTTGGTGTTCAAATCAGTGTGGAAAAGGATGGAAGGAAGGACGTTAAGCGATGGTAGCGGCCCTTCAAGTACTCAATAACACTTCTTTATCCCTTTCTTTATTTCTTATTTTTGCTGTCGGAATCAAAGATCTGTTATTTCGTTGCTATTTGGAATCATATTTCGTGGGATTGGTGGTATTTTTTGTTTTTTAGGCTGCAGATTTTGTGTATGAGTTGTTGATTCTAGGTTTTTGTGTATGAGTTGTTGATTCTTGGTTTTTGGCACACATATTTTGAAGTCGTTGATAACAAGCTTCCTCGTCGGCTGTTTGCAACAGATCGATATCCAAATGCAAGGTTGAATGTCTATTCAAAACCCAAGCTTCTTTCTGTAGTCCGAAAGGTGTTGGGTGACTCACCAGAGTTTGCTAAGATTAGAGGTTCTGCATTGGGAGTTTTGTTCGATTTGCCTGTCAGTAGGTGTGATATCTCATGCAAGTTAATTCACGCTTTGCTTACTCGGCAGTTGGTGACCGATAAGAAGTACGAGATGTGGACGGTTTTTGGTGGACAACCTATGAGGTTCTCCCTTGCTGAGTTTAAAGAAATATCAGGATTGGATTGTGGACCTTATCCCAAAGGTTACAATTCAGTGGTGGAGCCTAGGATCGATGTTAAGAAGGATGCCGTTTGGCAGAGGGTTGTAGGTGGTGATTCTAGAAGGACTTTGGGTGATCTACTTAAAATGTTGAAGAGGTCTAAGAATATGTCTAGTGAAAGGAAACTTGCATTGGCGTTAATTATGATTGTGGATGGAGTCCTCATAGGGAAGCATCAAGTTAATAAGCCAACGCCTAAGTATGTTAGGATGTTGGATGGTGTGGAATCTTTCCTACAGTTTCCATGGGGCAGGAAATCCTTCTTTAAAACAATAGCTACAATGAGGCCTGGGAAGAAAGGTACAAAGAATTATCCAGACCCCGTTGAAGCCTTCTGTCAACAGTTGCAACAACAGACAATAGCGGTGAAGGGATTTCCACTAATACTGCAACTTTTAGTTTTCCAATCAATTCCATTACTTCTGAAGAAGGTACATAATACGAATGATGCCCGTTCCTTCGCTGATCCAGGTTCTGCTTGCCTTGCAAAGTTGTCAACTCTGTCAATAAATGACTTGATAGAAGTGGAAAATGATCCAAAGATATGTGCATACAACACTATGACATTTTATATCCCACAATATATTTTGTTCCTGTTTTTTGCTAGTCTTTACCGACTAGAAGCTAGTAAAGACTGGTAGATGACATTTGATATGTTTTGTCTCTGCAGCTGGTAGTTACACACATTGTCCCAATAGGCAGCATCGGAAGCCATGGGGGTTGGGGAGATTGGGATGATGAGGTTAGAGACTAGAGCGTGCTTTACTTGGAGACACTTATATTAGAAGGTCGCGTATTTAACAAGGCAATGTGGCCAGGAGGCGATGACACCTTAAACTTTGTTGAAATCAATGCGATAAATGAAGTTGATGAGGAGGAGGAGATAGATTACGGTACAACAGATGATGAATCCGATCGAACTACTAATGTTGTGCCTGTGAAGAAACCAAGGAAAAAGAAGAATAAGGAGAAAATTCATGGATCTCGTCGCAAACAACGAAAGTTGGAAGACTATTTTGAACCTGCTGAAAAGAAGGAAGAAGAGTTAAGACAGTGGATTGAAGAGAAGCTAAAGGAGGTTACATCAGTAATGACTCTGAAGATTGAAAAACAAGCAAAGGAGATTAAGCAGCTTAAGAGGAAGAGAAGGGGTTTGCATTGTGGTAGTTATAAGAACAGCAGAGCGTTGTTGATGTCTAGCAGTAAGAAGAAAAGACGTCGTACATCTGATCCAGTTGGGACGCCTGTGATTGTGAACTCAGGAAACGAAACTGATGGTGGGGAAGGAATAAACCGTAACATTTTAGGATGTTTTTCTCCTGGAGAGGTTATATGAGTGTATATTTATGTTTAATGTACAAGTTTGAATATGTGTTATTAGTCTAACAGATACATGGTTTTACAGGCTGGGTTGGATGGCTCTGAAGAGGTATGTAAAGATAAGGATGGTGTAGATGAGGTGGAGAAAAATAGTAATGAAGATAGTGCAGATGAGGTGGAGATAAATAGTAATGAAGATATTCGTAGTACCACAGGCACGATATGCATTTTGTTTGTATGGAAAGTTATGATTTATAACATATGAACCCTATAACATAACATTCATTTGCATTTCAATGATTATAGGTAAAAGTTGTAGGGATTGACATGGAGCCTGACTCTGACTTCCCGGCAGTTTGTACCCAGCCTTGCAAAGATGTGATCGAGCAGGTAAAAATTGGTAAATTTTAGGAAACAACGTACATGGGAGCTGATTTATTGTAACCCTTCATGCTGATGTTAAACATTTTGTAGGTATTAAGCCCGGAGGGTAAGGCTGATGATAAGGTATGTAATATGATTTCTAACATCTGTAGGTGTATGATAACTTATGTTTTGTTCATTTGTTTATTTCAGGTAGCTATTGAGGTAGAAGAGGAGAAGCAAGATTTAGTTAGTAGTGGTGTAGCAATAGAGGAGGTGAGAAAGTCTTCCCTTTTATGTATTTGAAAATATAATTAGGAAATATAACTAGATGTCTACAATTGTAGGAGATTGCTGCAGAGGGTGCTGAAATTAAGCTTTTGATGGACGAAGTAGAAGGGACTGTTATGGGAGCTATTGCTGAAAGCATTGGATATGGAATTCTTCTAACGCCGTATGGTAAGGGAGATGAGGTATTGGAGAAAGGAAATGTGAATGAGGATGGTTCCCATGTTGCGGTTGGTGATTCATCTCCTAGTAGGGATGTGGAGATGACGCTAACTTTTAAACTCGAGTTGGGCCTATTGAAATATTTTGCTGAAAAAAAAAGTAGAGTTGTTAAAGAGCTGCTGCCATGCGTGGACAAGGTTGAGTTTGCGTTCTTTGAAAACACGTTGAAAACTAGTTTAGCGCGGTAAGTACTTCCTCTGAGTTAATGGTAACCTTACAGATTCTTGATGTGTATGGTAACCTTAGTGCTGTGATTATTGCAGGCAACACATATGCGCTAATAATATAGCGATTAGCAACTCTTTTCTGGTTAAATTAGCAAAACAAACAGAATGGGTGACAACAACGGTATGTACATGAATATTCGTGCAGTAATATATGTGGTGGCCAGAACTTATTTTGTCTATGTTTTGCAGCACATGGAGGTTTATGTCCATGCTAAAAGACAGACACAAAGATGTGTTAAAGGCTGAGTCTTCGTGTTTTGCTTCGCCATGGTTGGTGAATTATCTGCAAGGTAAATATAGGTCGTTTTTAAAGGCACTGAACAGAAACATGATAAGTTGGGGAGATAGAGTGAAGGCTTTTGTGACTAATCCGGGGGAAGTCTGGTTTGATGACATTGAGACCGTATACGTCCCGATGTGTTGGGATGACCGTTATTGGGTAGGTCTGGCAATTCGTCTACGTGCCTGGGCAGTAGAGATATTCGACTCAGCACCAAATTTGTATAAGCAATGGAAGGTGTGACAGTTTATGGAACCTGTGACTGAGATGCTTTCCCACTTAATTAGTAAGTGGTGCAACTCGCATGAATCTCAAGAGCACGGACAAACTCCTTTTGGATACAACGTTGTGAAGGGGTTATATGAGAACAAGAGGTCGGGAGATTCCGGACCAGTTGCTGTGAAATTCATGGAGCTGCATGCGAATGGGATTCCGGATGAAGCTATGTCTACAATGACAGACGATATGGTGGATGATTTCCGTAAGCAATATGCTATGGATGTATATTAGGAAATGGTGGTTCCTTTATACAAGAATCTGGTCTGAAGGTGGTCATCAATGTTGTTATTGTTGTTGTATTTTGGAGTTGTGTTAACATGCTTGAATGTTGGTGTGTTCTCTAAAACTGATATGTGTGAATGTAGAATGTGATAACATTCTATGGTGTTGCTATATATATGACAAACTTTTGCAGCCATAGTTTGCATTATCATTTTTAATTGGTAGGGATTAAGAATTTTCCCGCCAAGTGTCTTGATGGATCGGTATTGATGGATGGGTTTATTCTAATATGGGGGAAATCCGGTGATTTAGACATGGATTGGTATTGATGGATGGGTTTATTGCGTATGTAGCGAAAAATTCTTGTTGGAGTTTTTATTGTGGATGGTATGGATTGGATGGATAGTGTATGCATTAAATGTGTAAGTTAGTAGAGTTTTTGCTCTACCCCCATCTAACTTATCATAAATTGAGTCATAAAAATCATCAAACCAAACCACCTACCAAGATGGGAACCTATTACAAATAGGTGGGGGTTGTATTGGACGGCAAAAGTGACAGAAAATGGAGATGGGTTTAACAAATCTTCCTGATGATGTTCTCCAAATAATTGTCAGGAAAGTTGGTGCTCGGACATGTGTTGATCTTTGTCCTTTCCTTGCAGCTGGATCGCGGGGGCGTGATATGGTGTATTGTGAGGATGTCCTAAAAGCTGCCGAGATCTACCCTCTGTGTTCTGATCCGTCTTACATATTCAGAGGCGGGCCAGGCCGATGCTATTTCGAGAGGTGTCTTAAGGCAGGAAATGAGATAGCAATATTTTATGAGGCTATACGGCTTGCGACTAAAGACGCGGATTTGGGAGGGGGCATAAACCTATTAAAGAGGAACCTTCCATTAGATGAAGCATCCACATTGGCGCTTGCGATGTTCTGCGTATGCCATGGGGAGGATAAACTAGCAATCTTGCACCTTGAATGGTTCTTTGAAGTATTTGCTGCAAATGGATCGGAGGAAATGCGGCAAATGGGAGATGAATTCCTACGCATCTTGCGGTGCTTCAACCCAAACTATATGGGTACGTATTCACATATGTTTAAGTTTCCTTTGTGTGAAACGATTAGACCACCTGAGTGCTATCTAGACCACTATATGGGTATAGAGGAGCATTGCCAAAATTGTTATCTATTCTATTTGAGCGATCGTGTGTCATATATGTTGTAGAGCATTTAGTAGTGTTGCTGTGTAAGTGGTTCATAAAGCTTGTTATGCGTTCGGAAATGAATAATGTTTTATTTGAAAATTAAGGTGTCCGTATTTACTTAGTCCACATTGTGCAGTCCATAAGAATATAAATCAGTTTTGTTTTGAAGCATAAAGTTCTGTTTTGAAAATGGGTTGTCAAAGTTTAAATTTTCTGGGCAATTGATGAGTTGTCAAAACTCTGCGGCACATCCCATCAATTTTTTGGTAGGTAAGAGAAATTTAATGGGATTGGTAAAAAATTAAAATTTTTATTATTTATTGATGAAAGGCCTATATACGTCCACGTATATGACAACCAACCCGTATTCGCCCTTCGAGTTGAATCTCCAAACTCGGTAAGCAAATTAGAAGAAGAAATTTCCAGAATGGTTAATTCGGGGACCTCCGACTCCCTTTCGAATAATTCAAGAGGGGCAGAACACATGGATACTCCTACATGCTACTGCGGTGGAGTACCTGAGGTCCTGACATCGTGGTCCGACGCAAACCCTGGGAGAAAGTACTATAAATACTTGTTGATCAATGCTCGCTACAACCGTTGCTGCTATTTCTTTAAGTGGGTTGATCCTTTTCCTCCCCTAGGATGGACGCAAGGCGCATTGCTGGAAGGGCGGGACAAGATGAGGAAAATGCAGTCAGAATTGGATGACCTGAAGTGGCTCAGAAGGCTCAGATCTGACGGCGGTGAGCCAACTGAACAGAAAACCCAACCACTTATGAGGGCAACAACTTCATCTGAATTTGATTTGGCTCGCACCAACCCATCCCCTGCCTTAATGTTGGCGTGTTTGGCGTGCATCATCGCTGTTGGAGCCCTTGCATTTTCCATGGGTATACGTCCCTCTCGCTGAAGTTGTCTTTGTGTGATTTGTAGCGACGAATTTAGGACCACAGTAGGGAGACAAAAATGTTGTAAAACTGTTTTAGTTGGTTTGGATGATTTGTATTACAACTCTCTGAAAAACAATCCAAACTTTTGTGCTACAAGTTGGGCATTGCATATAAGTAAGAATGCGATAGTGTTCACTAATTTGAGTTGAGTATGTAACATTAGTTTGTAATCTTAGAAGTTTCCGAGGTGAAGTAGTGGTGGTATGAGTGGTGGACTCATAAAGTTACTTGCTTGCAGAAAGCAGTGCCTGAATTAGGGGTAGACAAAATAACATGGATGTCGTGTTGTGGATAGGTGATCTGGCGGGTTAAGTATACATGGATTGTTCATGGTGGATGACTTTGGTTATCTTTGCTTGCATGAATAACCTAAAGTAACTTGCTTCCAAAAATCACCTAAGGGAATGGGAACCAAAAGGAAGTATTGGATCCTCAATACTCGTCAAAAGAAAGCATGACCTGCAAGGGTAGAAAGTTGGCAACACATCAATATGGGATGAGAGTGGAGGACAAAGTTATGTGGTTATCATGTTGTGGATAGCTATAATGTGGATAGCATGTTGCGGAAATGTACTCTCTCGGTCAAAATGTCGTATTACTTAGGTATACATGGATTGCCCTGAGACGTTTGGTCATAGAAAGTGTGATGTTAGTAGTAGAGGTAAAACATGAAAAATCCCCACAAAAATTGTTAGTTCCCTCAATAAGTATCCTTACATGAGTTTTGCATACAGGTACATCTATGTATAGCAAAAAAATAGTTAAGGTTACATTGGTGACAAAAGTACCAAACAAGCAAGTGGGAGTAGTAACAAAAGTAACTTGCTTGCTTAATTGTTTTACAGGACAAACAAGCAAGTAGGGGTAGTACCAAAAGTAACTTGCTTGCAAAAATCACCTAAAGCGAAGGGAACCAAAAGAAAGCATTACTTAGAGGGGTAGATGCTCGGCCAGACATGGTTAATGGAGGGGGTTGAGGCGGGTTGCCCTGTTATGGCCAGTTTTGCTACATTTTGAACAACGGTTAGTTGAAATCTTGGGCTCCTTTGCCGGCTGGAAGGCAATATAATAATATGATTTGTTAGACAAGGCTTTAAAGATGAAAAGGACTTTAGTAATATGATGGGATGGTTGGAGATCTTACATGATAGTCACCAGTTGATGGTTTCTTTTTGGATGGAGGCCTCCCACTAGAACGGCGTGTGAAAAGTGGCCCGAGGATAAAATTATCATCTTCTGCATTAGGTTCTTCATCAAGTAGGTCAATTTCAGGTAAGATGTGGCTTGTGTAAAGGTAAATCAAGGTTACAGTCTTGTACCAATCTTGCGGCATTGTGCCGTAGGCCACAGCTTTGTTATCCGCAGCAAGAAAAGCATGCCAACATTGGAGGCCCAGCCTGTCAAAAACCCTACAAGTGCATTTTTTCTCAGAAAGGTTAATAAGATGGCGCTCATTGAATCTGCCTACAATTTCAACAACCCAAGCAAAGTTGCTGGTTACTTTGGATGCTAGAACGCGCTTCATGGTTGCAGTTATATGTTTATCTACCTCGGGAGGAATAGATTCAGTACACCTTTGGGACTTCCTCTTTCTCGCATTGAACCATCTCGACAACATAGAACGGATAAACTTGAGGATATCCATTATTGCGCACCCTCTCCCCATGAATAGGGCATTGTTAAGCGTTTCCGCAATGTTACTCGTCATCAAATTGTACCTATTCCCCGCAAAATATGCTCGAGACCAAGTTGCAGGACCAATCTTCTCCAGCCATTGAGTGCAAACCCGGTCAGCTGCCCAGACTTTGTTATATAGTTTCCTAAACCCACCGATACGGTATGAGCATGCGGCTCTCCCAACAAGTGCTGCAAGGCCAGGCTTCTTGTATTTGAAGTTGATATTGCGCTGCAAGTGAACAAGGCATGCTTCGTGATGAGATTTTGGGTATACTTTACTTACAGCCTTGAGTATTGATGGGTGCCTGTCAGAGATAATTTTAAACAAGTGTTGTCGGCTATGATCTTCTCTAGCTTGGATAAGAACCAAGTCCACGCATTATCGTTCTCGCTGTCAACAACCCCAAAGGCAAGAGGATAGACTTGGAAATTTGCGTCCTGCCCACTCGCTGTAAGTAACACTCCCTTGAACTTCCCCATCAAGTGAGTACCATCCAAGACAAGCACATGCCTGATCTTTTTAAATCCTTGAATGGATGCTCCAAATGCAAGGAAGCAGTATAAGAATCGATCAATACCATCTTCATCTTTCTCTGTTTCTAAGGCTGTGACAGGCCCTGGATTTGCAAGCTTAATTCTTCGGAGGTAAGATGGTAATTTCAGGTACGAATCCTCTTCTTCACCCCTCATATCAACAACTTCTTTTTCTCTAGCTCTCCAACACTGCATGTAAGACGGTGAAACGCCTAAATCTTCAAGAACCAGTTGTTGGAGATCCAGAGGTTTTGGACCGTTGGAAGGGTCTCCATACTTGGATTTGAAGACCGTTGCGATGACACGAGAAGTAACTCTCTTTTTGTATGCGTCTTTAGTATCAATCGAGCATGTATGATTAGGGTGTACCTTACGGAGGTGGTAATTGCAGTTGCTTTTCTTTTCTGCTGCCAACACTCTCCAATCACACTTCTTATCTACACAACTAAGCATGAAACTGTGTTTCTTGGTATTAGTTTGCTTGAAGTGAAATTGTTGCTTGATTGCATAAATAGCTAATGCAATTTGACAATCAGACTTGTTCCCATACACCTTCCCAACATATAATTCTTCACCATCAGCATCAACATCTAAATCCGGGATTTGAATGCTATCATAGAGTGTGTCATCGAAAAGGGGTGGGATATCGAATTCTTCATCATCAACATCAGCAAGTTTGCGTGGTGGCATTGTTCGACCTGTCTCCATACCTGAGGATCTACCATCCATGTGAGGTTGTTCACCGTTTGAGGATGATGCTTTGTTTTTCCTTTTTGGGTCTGCTCTACCTCCAAACTATCCCTTCTTCCCCTCTGGTGTATGGCTAAAGACCCTCTGATTGAGTGTATTGTCAGCAGGGTACATTATCTCCACAGCATTAGATCCTCCATACTCGTCGTTAAGAAAATCATTCCAAAACTCGTTGTCATATCCTCGAGGGCTGACATACACATCATCCACAGATTCCACCCAATCATCGTCTTCTTCGTCAGCAACTGCCTTCCCTTTCTCCCTTTGTTCAGCTTCAAAAGCCTCAACACCCGCCAAAATTTCTTCATCATTGTCTGCCTTTCCTCTCCCCATGTGTCCTGCTTCAAATCCCTCTACATGCGCCAACAATTCGTCATCATCAGATGAGAAGTGGCTAGGGATATATTGGCAATTTCCCCTTGAGCTATCAGTGACACAATTGTTGGTCGATCTAGTGTTAGCGTCACCAAGGCAGCGTTCGATATCCTTACGACTTGGTTGTTCAGCATCTTCTGTTCCAAAACACTCTGTAATTTTGCTAAAAAAGTCACCACTCCCAACATTGTTACCCGCCAGAGGGGTGAACACATGATTTGTGCTAGAAGCAGCCGTACGCAGATGAACATGCGTTTGTCCTAGTTTGACATTTCCTGGAATGTTCCCTAAGGGTTTTGCTGGGGTTTGGTAACCAACATCAATGGGGGAGACAGTGTTACCAACACAAGAACTACTGAAGTTGACGAATAGGTTGAAATCCTTGTTCAATCTCAACATACTCATGAAAATTCCTAGGGAACAATCGGTGGACAACATGACCAGGGGTATCGAGTGTCCAGACCCAATTACACTGAATTGACCAGGCCAGTAACTAAGAGCAGTCGAAGCTGTACCTGAGGGGATGCAAAACTCTGCATCGATGAGACTAACGAGGTCAGATAGCTTCATTTCAGGTGAAAGAAGCACAACCCTAGCCATCTTTTTCTTATCTACCACAAAATCCCACTGTCCATCGTCCAGACAACGCCAATCACCAGCGAACACGAAACAAGGGTCATCCATCCACGAAACAGATGAGAAGAAAACAGAACAAATCTGAATAATCTCCAAAATAAACTCTGATCAAAACCTAATACACATTTACTCACAAACAGAGGTAAAAGCATATCTAAACTCACCAACCAAGTGTACACGCTTAAATCATAGCCACACAATTGTTAAAGCTGTCTTGAGATTTGTTAAGCATTTATTGTAACTCAAGAAACCTTTTTGATGTGAACCACTTACTGTTAACTGAGACAGCATAAATGAACGACTAGGATTAGAAAGTGTGTAACAAGATATTAAGAGGAGTAAATTAGGGGAAGGGCTGTTCTGGAATTTAGATAAAATAAGTAAGGGAAAAGTACACTTCCCTTAGGAAGTATCTCCTAAGGGCAAGACCAATGGTGACACCGGAGGGTCTAAAGATGTGTTCTTATAATATAAAAATATTAAAATTTGAGTAAAAGGAAGAAAGAGAGTGTTTTTGTGGGGTATATTAAAATATAAAATTTGAGTAAAAGGAAGAAAGAGAGTGTTTTTGTGGATAAAATTAGATATTTTGGAGAGAGAGGGATCTAATATTGGATCTTTTGGAGAGTGTGTTTAAAAGGAAAAGAGAGCGTTTAAATATAAAATTAATAAAAGTTGAGTAAAAGGATAAAAGAGAAGGTATAAAGTTGAGTAAAAGGAAGAGAGAGAGTGTGTTTTAATAATTTAAAAATGACATTAGACCCTTAAGGGTCACCATTGATCTTGCCCTAATGATATATATTGCCATAAAAGTATCTTCTAACGTAATTTATTCCGTTTTTTTTAATAGTCAAATACCATCATACCAAAAAAACGGTTTTGTATGTATAGAACAGGACTAACTCGGAATACGAGAGTGTAATAAGTAACATTCACGTAAATAAAACTCCGCCATATGGTAAATCTATAAATAAATCTTGAGATCATTACATTTTTGTAAATATTTTTAGAAAAAATTGAAGAAGTAAAACAAAAAAAATTGTTCTCTCTTATACAATTACCAACTTTTTAAGTTCACCAGTTACCATCATCCATTTCACCGTCAAACCCTTCTTCTTCTTCACCATCGAACTCTTCCTCTTCTTCTTCTTCACCGTCAAACTCTTCTTCTTCTTCTTCTTCACCGTCGAAGCCTTCTTTTTCTTCTTCTTCTTCACCGTCGAACTCTTCTTCTTCTTCTTCTTCTTCTTCTTCTTCTTCTTCTTCAACGTCATTTTCACTGTCAAACTCTTCTTCTTCTTCTTCTTCTTCTTCTTCTTCTTCTTCTTCTTCTTCTTCTTCTTCTTCTTCAAACTCTTCGGTCCCCAAAATACCGTCGTAGCCACTCCCGTATATTGAACCTTGACCAAAACTCTCTCTTTCTTGACTAATGATTACATTTGCCCCAATAGACCCAACCTGACCATTATAACCCAAGTTGTTATGTCTTCTTGGTCCATAGGCTGCAGCATTTTGAACCACAATAAGCCTATTAGGGTTACCGATAGGTCCGGGCCTAGGTCTAGGCCTGTCACTGGCTTGACTAGTTAGAGGAAGTGAGTTTTGATGCCGAGGCTGGCCGGCATGATGAGAATGAGGAGTAGGTGCAGAACTACTATATTGAAGGAGATGAGGCTGAGGTTGTGCACTGATGCAACCAACATGAGCGTCAAATTTGCATGGGATGCATCGATATAGCCATTGGTTCTGACGCACTCGGATGCACTAAGACAACAAGCGTTGGTCTTAGAATTGAAGACTCAAGTTCGCGGGTGTCAAACTTGAAGAAAAAAACTCTGGATTCCACCAGAAAAAGGTAAGCTCGAAAACTCGAAAGCTTTGATTAATAATAAGGTTAAAAGTTGTTTTCTAAACATAGCTCCTAAGGTTCTTTATATAGAGAAAACCTAAAGCATAAAATAGGTAACTCCTAGAAATAAGGAAAGTTACTGGAATCCTAATTAGAAAAGGAAAACACTTTAAAAAAAAAGGAAATATCTAGAAGGAACTAGTAATCTAGAATGGCTTAGGTCTCGGAACTATCTCCTGCATCAGTCTCCTCCACCTCCAAAGAACTCGTCCTCGAGTTCTCATTTGGATAAAGAACACCATCCGCATGATACTCATGAATGTCCGCCACATTGAACGTTCGAGAGATGTTCATGTCGTCCGGAAGATCCACCACATAAGCATTGTCACTGATCTTCTGCAAAATCTTGAATGGTCCATACTTTCGAGGCTGAAGCTTGCGATATGTACCTACTGGAAACCTTTCTTTTCTGAGAAATACCATCACTTCATCCCCCTCGTTGAAAACCTTGTGCCTTCGACGCTTATCGGCTGCTTGTTTGTTCTTTTGCCCAGTTTCCTCCAATCTAGTTCGTACTGCTTCTTTAGTCGCAATAATGTCTTTAGCCATGGTTTCAGCTGAAACACTAACTCCTGGAGCTTTAGGTAATGGAACCAAGTCAACAACATGCTTCGGAACAGAAGTGTACACCAAAGAAAATGGTGACTTCCCTGTAGCTGAATGCACGACACTATTGTAGGCGAACTCGACCTGTGGTAATGCCAAATCCCACTGCTTCCGTTTGTCTCCACAAACACTTCTGATCATATTCCCCAATGTCCTGTTTGTTACTTCCGTTTGTCCATCACTTTGTGGATGAGCCGTAGAGCTTCGTTTTAAACTTGTCCCAAACATCCTCCATAATGTAATCCAAAAGTGACTAAGAAACTTTGTATCCCTGTCTGAAACGATTGACTTAGGGACACCATGGAGTTGCACAACCTCACGAAAGAACAACTTGGCAATGTTAGATGCGTCTGCGGTCTTCCGACAGGCAATAAAATGCGTCATTTTGGAGAACCTGTCAACAACAACAAACACGGAATCCACGCCTCGCTGTGTTCTCGGCAACCCCAACACAAAATCCATAGACAGGTCTTGCCAGATATCTTCAGGAACTGGTAAAGGCATATAAAGTCCAGTATTTTGAGATTGTCCTTTAGAAACCTGACAGATGTAACACCTACGAACAATAGTAGTAGCATCTCTCCTTAGATGCGGCCAAAAATACCTCCCCTCCAAGCTGGCAATGGTCTTGTCTCGTCCCAAATGGCCACTAAGACCACCACTGTGCAATTCTCGGATCAACTTCTCTCGTAGCGACGAGCAAGGAATGCACAGTCTGTCTCCTTTAAAAAGATAGCCATCTCGATTATGGAAATCTGCGGAAGGATGCTTACCATTGCACTTGTCCCATAATTCCTTGAATTCAGCATCACCTTCATATAATTCTTTCAAAAATTCGAAACCCACGATCTCATGTGCTAAGGTAGTTAGCAAGGAAGCCCTTCTACTCAACGCATCAGCAACCTTGTTAAGAGCTCCGGATTTATGCTGAATAATGAAAGGAAATTTTTGCAGAAAGCTTACCCACCGAGCATGCATTTTATTTATCACTTTCTGACTGTGAAGAAACTTCAGAGCTTGGTGGTCAGTAAACAGAATAAACTCTCGCTGAACCAGGTAATGTTCCCATTGGCAAAGAGCTCGAACCACCGCATAGAACTCCTGATCATAAGTACTCCACTTCTGTCGTGCTTCGCTTAGCTTTTCACTAAAGAAGGCTATTGGTCTTTTCTCTTGTGATAAAACAGCACCAATTCCTACACCACTAGCATCGCATTCCACTTGGAATACCTTATCAAAATCCGGCAATGCTAACACGGGAGCAGTACAAAGCTTCTCCTTAATCAATTCAAAACTCTCGTCTTGTTCCGGGCCCCATTGAAACTTCCCTTTCTTCAAACATTCAGTAATGGGTGCAGTAATGGTACTGAAGTTTCTTACAAACCTCCTGTAGAACGTAGCTAAACCATGAAAGCTGTGCACTTCGGTTGCGGTTTTGGGAACGGGCCAGTCTCTTATTGCACTTACTTTAGCTTCATCCACCTGAATCCCATCCTCACCAACGACAAACCCCAAAAACAGCAGCTTGTTTGTGCAGAAAGGGCATTTCTTTAAATTCACGTACAACTGATTTTCTTGGAGGACTTGCAACACCTATCTTACATGCTCCAAATGGTCGTCCTTGTCTTTACTATAGATCAAAATATCATCGAAATAAACTACCACAAAGGACCCAATGAAAGGACGGAGAACCTGATTCATCAATCTCATGAAAGTACTAGGTGCGTTTGACAAGCCGAAAGGCATGACTAACCACTCGTACAATCCGACTTTACTCTTAAAAGCAGTCTTCCATTCATCTCCAGGCCTGATTCGAATCTGATGGTACCCACTTCGAAGATCTATTTTCGAAAACACCTTTGACCCATTCAACTCATCAAGCATGTCTTCCAACCGAGGGATAGGAAACCGGTATTTGATTGTTATCTTGTTGATGGCTCTGGAATCAACACACATTCACCACTGATTACCCTTCTTTGGAACGAGAAGAAACGGTACAGCACAAGGGCTCATGCTCTCGCGGATTAACCCTTTCTTCAGCAAATCTTTAATATGTTCTCTTACAATTGCATTCTCTTTAGGGCTCATGCGATAATGGGGAAGGTTAGGTAGACTAGAACTGGAATCAAGTCAATGTGATGCTGTATATCACGCATAGGAGGCAGGTTATCAGGTAGTTCCTCCGCGACCAACTCTTTAAAGTCTTCCAAAATTTCTAAAACTTCACGTGGAATCGTCACCTCTTCCGTCACGGCACTCAACACCCCTTTGACCACAATCGGATAAAAACAACTTGATTCCTTAACAGCTTTGTCAAGTTCTTTGTCATCATGTGTTAAGACTAGGAAGCTTGACTTCTTTTCCTTTGTAACGCTACTGAAATCCGTCACAGGAGCCATCGCAATCCTATGGGTTCCCCATGTAAATAGTATCACGTTGTCTCGCCCACGGTAAGTGATGTCGTTATCATATTGCCAAGGCCTCCCAAGAAATATATGACACACATCCATATCGAGAACATCACAAACTATCTCCTCCTTGTAATGCTTCCCTATAGATATAGGAATTTTGCAAGTCTCTTTAACTCTTACTTGTGATCCCTTCTTCACCCATCCAAGGCCATAAGGCCTTTCATGCTGAGTCGTAGGTAACTTCAGATGTTCCACCAGCTTTTGAGAAATTAAGTTCTCTGAACTCCCGTTATCGACGATTACGTTACACACTTTGTTTTGAATAGAACAGTGGGTTCTAAACAAATTCTTTCGTTGACCCTCCTCTTTAGAAGATAGCAAGACTCGTTGAAGCACAATACTTATCCTTTCTTCAGAATCCTCTTCAGCAAATTCGACTACCTCATACTCGCCATCCTCAGCGAAATCGTCTTCCTCGCCTTCTAATAAAGCAACCGTTTTTCGACTGGGACAAACATTCGACCTGTGACCAGTTCCTTGACACCGGAAGCACTTGTCGAGGGTTGGCCTAGCATAAGAAGTGGTTTGTTTCGGAGCTGGGGCTTTGTCCTTTTGAACACCACTACCGGAACTACTTGCTCCTTTGTTGTTAGAGTTGGAATCCCTGTTAACCACACCTTTGTCTTTCTCTCCGGCTGGTTCGATGTTGTTCCGAAACGGGGGTCTCCTGAAGTTTGTGAACCCCCGAGATGACTTCTCCATCAATTATGCTTTCAAGGCTAGACTGGATGCTTCTTGAACCGTCCACACAGTCTGTAATCCTATTTTCCCTTGTAGAGAACCCTTTAAGCCACTGATGTATCTAGCCACCTTCTGATTCTCTGTTTCGTTTAAGTCACTACGTTCCGAAAAACGTAAAAACTCAGCTGTATAATCTGTCACGGTCCTGCTTCCTTGTACACAATCAATGTACATCTTATAGAGAATCTGCTCGTAATCCTCCGGTAAGAACCGCTCAGTCATTAACTGCTTCATTCGACGCCATGTCCTAACTGGACCCTTCCTCTGTCTTTGCCTTTGAAGAGCCAATTTATCCCACCAAACAGCAGCAGTCTTCTTTAACCTGATCGCCACCATCTTAACCTGTTTATGCTCCGGGACTTCCATAACATCGAAGAACCGATCAACATCGATTTGCCAATCAAGAAATTCCTCTACTCTCATAGTCCCATAGAACAATGGAATATCAGCTTTCACTCGGTAATCCTGATTGTTTTGATTTCCTTGTTCTACTTCCTCTTCCAATTCTTCCTCCGAGCTAGAATTATC
Source organism: Draba incana (assembly GCA_963576765.1). Taxonomy (NCBI): domain Eukaryota; kingdom Viridiplantae; phylum Streptophyta; class Magnoliopsida; order Brassicales; family Brassicaceae; genus Draba; species Draba incana. The sequence goes on from OY755204.1 coordinate 38,581,287, forward strand.
AATAACGACACGGTTGTGCCTGCCTTGTTGTCGGTTGTTCCTAACAGGCAGTTGGTTGTTTCCAACAGGCTCCCGGTTGTTTCCTCCTTGCTGGACCTGACGAGGTTCTCTCTCTCCATCTCTTTCGCCGGCGTGATGAACCTGATTGGGAAAAGCCGCAACCTGATTGTTTATTGCCGTCGCCAGATTAGCCATCTGAGTGGTTAAGGCGGCGAAGTCCGCTCTCAAACCCTCAAAATCTGCCTTAGTCACCGGTTGATCACCCATAGCTGTGTAAGTTTCGAAAAGAGAAGGAGAAAGCCTGCTCTGATACCACTTGACGCAGTCGGATGCACTAAGACAACAAGCGTTGGTCTTAGAATTGAAGACTCAAGTTCGCGGGTGTCAAACTTGAAGAAAAAAACTCTGGATTCCACCAGAAAAAGGTAAGCTCGAAAACTCGAAAGCTTTGATTAATAATAAGGTTAAAAGTTGTTTTCTAAACATAGCTCCTAAGGTTCTTTATATAGAGAAAACCTAAAGCATAAAATAGGTAACTCCTAGAAATAAGGAAAGTTACTGGAATCCTAATTAGAAAAGGAAAACACTTAAAAAAAAAGGAAATATCTAGAAGGAACTAGTAATCTAGAATGGCTTAGGTCTCGGAACTATCTCCTGCATCAGGTTCTTTCCGATCTTGAGGCAGATATCGCATGAGAAACCTTTATTGGCTCAATAAGGAGATTGAAACGTGAGTTGAAGGCTATGTTGCGGATGAGACTTGTGGGTTATTGAGACCGGCTTGTAAGCACAATGCGCGTGGATGTCAAAGTCGCAGCGAAAGCATTGATAGCTAAAAACCAGTGCCAATGATGCCACAACCGTTGCAGTTGAAGTATCCACCTTCGTAGACAGGAGCCACAAGAAGGCTAAGGGTATGAGCAGGGTGAGATGGATGCGTGATTACTTGCTTCATCTTGCTACACGCGTGTAAATCCGGGTGAGATGGATGCGTGATCTCTTCACGTACGTCTCGTGAAGAGAGAAGTTGCATGGCTTGCATGAGTAAATCCGGTTGTTGCCTCCGGCGAGTTTGCAGGCGGAGCATGGCAGTGACGACATCACCGGGGTTAACTGAAGGTGGTGTGGGTGGCTGAAGTGGTTTATAAAGTTGTTGTTTTGGGTCTTTGGTTTCCCCATTTTCTTTTTGTATGTTTTGGGTTCCTTTTTTTCTTAAAAATGAGACTGTTATTTGTGAGAAACACATCTCAATAGTTTATAGAGACAATAGGGTTGACTTTCGTGTTAATAAAAGAGGGCTTAGTAAGTCAACGGAACGCGTTCGTTGGACGTCTCCTCCATGAGAAATAGTAACAATGACATGGGAGAAGAATAATAACTAGTTGACTAGTTGCAATTTGTATGTGTGGTGCTTACCTTTCTTTTGTATTGTAAGTGCAACTAGCTATAAGCAGCCCCGGTTCTAGGGTAGGGCAAGAGTGCATTTGCACTATGTCCAAATGATTTTCACATATTTTTATTGGGTTTTTTTATTGTGTTTTGTAGCCGTTCAATTAAATATCCACATAGGCAAAATATTTTTTACAATTGTAAATTTAACAAACAAATGTTAAATGTTAAAATCTATCCGAACAAAACACCCTTCCACTCAGACTGATCGAGCACAAGAGCAACAAAGTATAAGCCACATAACAAAGGAGTTGAGGTTGGTCTCGACAGAGTGGAAAAAAAAAGTGATAAAATAAATGTAACTGATAAAGAGGTTATGTAAACAAACGTCACATGTGATACGTTTCCAAAAGATGGTGATGAATTTTGAGTTGTGACATCATAATTCGTGGACCGTCCTCCCGCCACAAAACACGATAAAATTTTAAGGTGTGACTTCATGATTCTTTTTTGTGCTAAAAACGTTAATAATGACTTCATGATTCGTGAACTCGATTTTTTTTTGTTTTACAATATTATTTAATTTAACGACAAAATTTTAATGTAATGATTAATTTTGATGTTTTTTTCTTGTTTTGTCATACACAGAGTTTTAACCCTATAAAATCTACTGCAAGTGCACAGCAAACGAAGTAGTGATTTAGGGATCGAATCCTCAAGGACCAATGGCTTACGCAACAGATTGTAAATTATTAAACTAAGCTAAGCAGGAAACAAGATGGGTGATTGTAGTGTAAATTAAAGACAAGAAAGCAAATAAAAACGATTTAGAATTCAGATTAATAAAAGAGTTAGGTAATAGGGAATTCTCAGGAAATCACAATCATGAACCAGACAACTATTCAGATTCCAATATGCATGCATCTTAAACTCAAAACACTAATATAAATTACTTCACTTCCGTGATAGCAATTACTTTCCCTAGAGATCCGAGTGCCTAAACTTCCGTTTGGTCACGGCTATCCTAGACAAGCATTATAATTCAGGTTTTGATCAGTTCATAATACTCTATAACTAAACTTCCGTTTGTTATAACGCATTACTCATCAACAGTAGTTCTAGCAATACACAAGCTTTTGGAATGTGCATAAACCTAAGATCTAGTGATTGAGCGGCCAGTTCAATCCTAGCATTATGCCTAACAGTGATGAAGATGGTAATTGATAAGCAACCTATTTGTGTCTGATTCAATCTGTGAAATCCATCAAAAACCCTAAAACCTAACTAGGGATCTACTCAGACATGATAAAGGAACAAGCAAGCATCATGGATGAAAAGAGCATAATCGATAAAATAGAAAACAAATAAGGGTTCAAAAATCTTCTCCAAAAGGTGATGAGATCTTCTCCCTTGCTTACAAAACGTCTGAATAAAAGTGGTAAAAGAGATGGTGTCCCATAAAAACGAAACCCTAGTGGTTTATATAGAAAATAAAACGGAAAAAGAGAATTTTCCTGAAAATCAGGGGGTGGACCGACCGGTCTGGAAGCAGGACCGGTCGGTCCGGTTTCCAGAGAACAAAGTCTTCGAGTCTTCGAGGTGCCTGGACCGGTCGGTCTGGGTAGTGGACCGGCCGGTCCACTTTCCAGAGGCTTCTGGGTCTTCAAATCTCGAGCTGGATCGATCGGTCTTCAAGGTCTTGGTCGGTCTTGGTGGACTGGTCGGTCCTAGATGTGGACCGGCCGGTCTGAGCTCCAGAGAGTCCCGATTTTCGCTCATTTGCTTGAATCCTCTTCCCGAATGCATATGGATCAAACTCTTGAAGTATGGCCTGAATATCAGTATAAAACAACTCCAAAGGCTCTGAAAATGCGTTAAAAACATGGTTAGGAAACTCCAAATTCACGTTATATCAACTCCCCCAGACTTAGATCTTTGCTTGTTCAAGGAAGCTATAAAAACCACACTAACCTTTTGTGAGCTGATGCAATCCTTTAGGACCCCACAGATGTAATGCTAACAATCCTGAAAACTCATAAACAGATCAAAAACCAAGATGGTACTTCATGCACTTTGCCAAATACATAGCAATGTTACCATACTCAAGTTCCTATGTCTCAGCGACTTCTACACCAGGGTCCATAAATCTTACCAGAGGGAAATGTCCGTCGCATAAGGGTTAAGGTTTTGGGCTATTTAGTGGTGGTGTAAAGGTGTTTAGGCTAACCTCAGTCCCGGCCGAATGCAAGTCATGGCGCAAAACCACAAGAGAACTAAATCTAAAGATGATGCGCAACCTTTCAAACTTAAGACTTTCTATTCTTTTTTTTTAGATGAAAACTTTCTGCTTATCTAAAGAACTAATGCTAAGAATAAGAAATAGAAATGTGCTCATAAATACTGCATGTAAAAACTGAGATTTTATTCTAATCCCTTTGAGCACACTAAATTATTATTATTATTATTATTATTATTATTATTTTTTTTTTTTTTTGAAATGCTGGGGATTAGTTCTAACCTTTTTTCCTAAGCACAATAAGTAATAAAAACGAAAAATAAATATAGAAATGAAATTGTAAAAATCCTAAGCAGAAAGTTTAATAATTTGTACCTGAAAGTCTTTAGAATGATTAGCTGGCCGGACTACGTCTCCAGAGTTTTTGCGCTTGAGTGCATGTCAATGTCTTGGACAGAATGCATGAGGCTTGAAAGAAAGGTAAGGGTGAGGGCGTGGTACCAGACTAAAAGTGAGCCTGGCCATTAGGAGTCCTGAAGAGAGGATAGTGTTTGAAAAAGGATAGGACTCCTAACGTGGTTGATACTTCTTATGCGATTTCAAATTCCCTGAGTTAAGAAAAACAGATTAGTATATTAGTATCAGCGTTAACTTTCAAGGAGACGGGAGCCTTCTGGTAACACTGATCCGCCTAGGGCGTTTTTAATCTTCCCATAGCATTGGTTAGTCACTGTGAATCTAAAAACAGAGTTAGCAAGCATCATGTTGTCCTTGAATTGCATGCATATCACAAAGTTTTAAATAAAACTGAAAATAAGAAAATAAACATAATTAGTACGAATAGTACTTCCCCCCAGACTTACTTCACACCGACCCGGTGTGAAAATAAATCCAAAGGAAAGAACTATCAAAAGAAAGAAAATAAAACGAAAATGAAAGAGAAGAAAAGAAAATCTAACCTACCGGTGGGTTGCCTCCCACTAAGCGCTTTGTTTAACGTCGTTAGCTCGACGTGTGTGTCTTTCAAGGTGGATCAGGTGGATCTGCAGGAAGGATGACAGAACCTTCTGTGATGGTGGTGTTAGGGAGGGTTGGGTCCTCGTTGACTTGATCTGTGATGTCTGGCTCCTTAACCGAGAAAGGTGGATCATTGGTTACATGCTTCTCCAGCATCTTGTCCATTTCGAACGTCATCTCAGTGTCTCCCAGTTGGAGATCAATGCGTCCATGCTTTAGATCAATCTTTGCACCAGCTGTGCAAAGGAATGGCCTTCCCAGGATGAGAGGATCTCCTGGTTCTTCAGCCATGTCAAGCACTGCGAAATCTGCAGGGATAAAAACATCACCAATTAGCAATGGAACGTCCTCAAGAACTCCTATAGGAGGTTTAACAAATTGATCAGCAAATTTTAAAGAAAATTTAGGAGCCCTGAAATCTTTAAAACCCAATCGTTCTGCAACAGAGTAAGGCATGGTGTTGACGCTGGAGCCTGAATCGCAGAGTGAGCGAGGAAAAACTGTAGAGTCGATCTGGACTAAAAGTTCAAAGCGACCAAGATCTCCAAGCTTCGTCACTGTCCCTTTTTGTAACACAGCATTGCACTCTTGAGACTCCCTAGGACAAACGGGGTAAGGTGCCTTGGGAACATAAGCGCGAATCGGCGGGCTGTCAACAGGACCGACCGGTCTCCCTGGTGCCCGACCGGTCCACTCTCCAAAGGCTAGAGACTCGTCTGGTGGTGGTGCCAGACCGACCGGTCTCCCTGGAGCCCGACCGGTCCATTCTGTAATGGTCTCGATCTGATTCAAGATCGACTGATCCTTGTGTAGACCGACCGGTCGGTTCCTCATCTGCTGGATCGTTTTCCATTACAGAAATGGCATGACACTCCTTCCTTGGATTCTGCTCTCCTCTAGCCGGAAGAGCTCTTTGCTGTCGTTTAACAGCTTCTGCTTGCTGTGCCACTTGAGTGTCCAGCATCTTCAGATGAGTGGTCACAGCTTCTAGTCGTCCATTGATGTCCGTGATGTCAGTGGAGACCCTCTGCTGATTAGCTAGCATGAGCTGCATCATAGCCTTCAACTCGTCATTGGGATTAGCAGCTGGAGGTGGAAGAGCTTGCTGTCTAGGCTGGTACTGGTTCTGATTTTGGTATCTGGAACCTGAACTCTGTCCATACTGCCTCTGATAGCCTGCATTGTAGCCTGGAAATCCCTGACCACCTACAAAATTAACCTCATGAGTGCCCTCTGAAACCAATGCAGCTGGCTCTGAATAGCAGATCACATCTGAAGCATTTCCAACCATACTAGTGCCCTGATGGCTTCCTTGCATAAAGCTCCTGGTCTTAGCAGCTGTCAGCTCTGCTATCTCTGCTGTAGATGGCGTCTCAACACTGCAGACCCTCTTCGACCGATCATATTCAGAACATTGATCGCTAGAGCTCTGCGCCATATTCTCAATCAACCTGTACGCGCCTTCTATGCTCTGAGTCATAAAATTACCATTACTAGCTGAATTAAGACTTGTCCTGTAATCCCAGATGACTCCATTGTAGAAAATCCTGAGTATCTGCTCATCAGTGAATCCATGGTGAGGGCACTCTCTACGGTAGTCCTTAAATCTATCCCAGGCTTCAGCAAATGACTCTCCGCCCTTCTGCAAAAAGTTGGTGATTCTGCTTCTGAGATGAGCTGTCTTGGTCTTAGTGTAGAAGTGGTCCAAGAAAGCAGCTTTAGCTTTGTCCCAGCCGTTAAGAGAATGTGGAGGAAGCGACTTGAGCCATCTCAAAGCTTTGTCAGCGAGAGAGTGCTTGAACAGCTTACACTTGATGTAGTCAGAAGGTACCCCATTGGCCTTAGTCCTCTCGCAAACCTCTTCAAAGCTCTCTATATGATCCATGGGGTTTTCAGAAGCCAACCCATGGAACACGTGCCTCTCTACTAGATTAATCAGCTGAGCCTTAATCTCGAAGTCATTCCTCTGAATCACAGGGACACGAATTGCTGATATGTTCTGGTAGTACTGGTGGACATTGTCCCCTTCTCCAATCCCTCTCTGCGGCGGAGGATTCTGACCTGCTGGTGGCACCTGTTGTGCCATCATCCTAGCAAATTGCTCTTGCATTTGCTGCATCTGCTGTTGCGCCAGTTGCGCGTTTGCAGTAGTCGCTACTCGGATCTGCTCTATCTGATCGAACAAAGCAGCCTAAAGACCCTCATTATCAGGCTGATCCACTACTTCCATAGCGGGCATGAGGTTCCTTTGGGCTCTGTTAGTCCGTTCTAGCCTGGCTAATTCTTTGTTAGTATTTGAAATCAGAGGTTCAGTGCGGTTACTTCTCCTCTACATTCACCTGAAAACACAACCAAAAATAAAAACAAAAAGAAAAAATAAATTAGTAAAATGCTTAGACTAAATTCGCAAATCAAATCTGATGGTAAACACAATTGGTCCCCGGCAACGGCGCCAAAAACTTGATACACAGAGTTTTAACCCTATAAAATCTACTACAAGTGCACAACAAACGAAGTAGTGATTTAGGGATCGAATCCTCAAAGACCAATGGCTTACGCAACAGATTATAGATTATTAAACTAAGCTTCGCAGGAAACAAGATGGGTGATTGTAGTGTAAATTAAAGACAAGAAAGCAAATAAAAACGATTTAGAATTCAGATTAATAAAAGCGTTAGGTAATAGGGAATTCTCAGGAAATCACAATCATGAACCAGACAACTATTCAGATTCTAATATGCATGCATCTTAAACTCAAAACACTAATATAAATTACTTCACTTCCGTGATAGCAATTACTTTCCCTAGAGATCCGAGTGCCTAAACTTCCGTTTGGTCACGGCTATCCTAGACAAGCATTATAATTCAGGTTTTGATCAGTTCATAATACTCTATAACTAAACTTTCGTTTGTTATAACGCATTACTCATCAACAATAGTTCTAGCAATACACAAACTTTTGGAATGTGCATAAACCTAAGGTCTAGTGATTAAGCGGCCAGTTCAATCCTAGCATTATGCCTAACAGTGATGAAGATGGTAATTGATAAGCAACCTATTTGTGTCTGATTCAATCTGTGAAATCCATCAAAAACCCTAAAACCTAACTAGGGATCTACTCAGACATGATAAAGGAACAAGCAAGCATCATGGATGAAAATAGAAAACAAATAAGGGTTCAGAAATCTTCTCCAAAAGGTGATGAGATCTTCTCCCTATAAAATCTACTGCAAGTGCACAGCAAACAAAGTAGTGATTTAGGGATCGAATCCTCAAGGACCAATGGCTTACGCAACAGATTGTAGATTATTAAACTAAGCTAAGCAGGAAACAAGATGGGTGATTGTAGTGTAAATTAAAGACAAGAAAGCAAATAAAACGATTTAGAATTCAGATTAATAAAAGCGTTAGGTAATAGGGAATTCTAAGGAAATCACAATCATGAACCAGACAACTATTCAGATTCTAATATGCATGCATCTTAAACTCAAAACACTAATATAAATTACTTCACTTCCGTGATAGCAATTACTTTCCCTAGAGATCTGAGTGCCTAAACTTCCGTTTGGTCACGGCTATCCTAGACAAGCATTATAATTCAGGTTTTGATCAGTTCATAATACTCTATAACTAAACTTCCGTTTGTTATAACGCATTACTCATCAACAGTAGTTCTAGCAATACACAAGCTTTTGGAATGTGCATAAACCTAAGATCTAGTGATTGAGCGGCCAGTTCAATCCTAGCATTATGCCTAACAGTGATGAAGATGGTAATTGATAAGCAACCTATTTGTGTCTGATTCAATCTGTGAAATCCATCAAAAACCCTAAAACCTAACTAGGGATCTACTCAGACATGATAAAGGAACAAGCAAGCATCATGGATGAAAAGAGCATAATCGATAAAATAGAAAACAAATAAGGGTTCAGAAATCTTCTCCAAAAGGTGATGAGATCTTCTCCCTTGCTTACAAAACGTCTGAATAAAAGGGGTAAAAGAGATGGTGTCCCATAAAAATGAAACCCTAGTGGTTTATATAGAAAATAAAACAAAAAAGAGAATTTTCCTGAAAATCAGGGGGTGGACCGACCGGTCTGGAAGCAGGACCGGTCGGTCCGGTTTCCAGAGAACAAAGTCTTCGAGTCTTCGAGGTGCCTGGACCGGTCGGTCTGGGTAGTGGACCGGCCGGTCCACTTTCCAGAGGCTTCTGGGTCTTCAAATCTCGAGCTGGATCGATCGGTCTTCAAGGTCTTGGTCAGTCTTGGTGGACTGGTCGGTCCTAGATGTGGACCGGCCGGTCTCAGCTCTAGAGAGTCCCGATTTTCGCTCATTTGCTTGAATCCTCTTCCCGAATGCATATGGATCAACCTCTTGAAGTATGGCCTGAATATCAGTATAAAACAACTCCAATGGCTCCGGAAACGCGTTAAAAACATGGTTAGGAAACTCCAAATTCACGTTATATCATTTTGTTAAACTATCTTTATAACATTTTAAGGTTGTCAACAACCAACTTTCTCTCACAAGACGACACATGTCACCTCTTTCTCTAAAAAAATTATTTTAAAAAAAGTTCAAAATATTTCTTCTGGGTTTCGAACCTCAGTAATTTAAGTGGAGAAGAGCCACTAGACTACTAATGAGATTTGTATATATCACAGAAAGAAGATATATAACTCACTACTAAAATTCTTTCTAAAAGTCATTCAGAAAAGTAGGAAACACTTTGAAATGCAAATCTCTATAACATTTTAAAGTTAACAAGCTCTGACAAGACGACACGTGTCTTCACATATTTATATAATTAATTAATTATTATTTTTTGTCAAATTTTATTAATTACTAAAATTAATACTACTATTAAATTAAATACAATATCTCAAATAAAATTAAATAACAATCCAAGAATAATATATTTGTTATTTTATGTATTTAACTAATGAATTATAAATATTTAAATAACTTAAGTTTATCGAGTTTAAATTTCTTAATTTTATATATATTTAATGGTGGTAAATATATATTTAACATACCATATATATAAAGTTACGTTTAATGGTCCAAAAGTACATTACCACCATTTATATTAAGTCATATATTATATACAAATCACATAAGTTTATGTCAATTTGTTTATTTTACTAATACAATTAATCTCTTTTTAATATATTATTAAATATATGTAAATATGATATAATATATAAAATGTTATTGATTAACATATAAAATAGAATAGATGATTAAAAATTTGTTATACCTCATCATAAGCTAATGTATTTCAACATAATATTTTTTGATTAAAAACACATAATCATAGCTAATAAAAGTACATCAGAAATAAAAACTAACTCTTTGGATAGATGAATATTAAAAAAAAAAAAAATGATAAGTAATTAGAATGTAGAAAGAGGTTTTATAATAGCTAATATAAGTACATCAGAAATAAAAACTAACTATATGTATGTATAAATACAAAAAAAAAAAAAAAATTTAAAGGAAAAAAATGATAAGTTATTAGAATGTAGAAAGAGATTTTACAATAAATAACTATTTTACTATAAAATTTTAAGCATTGTTTAGATAACATAATTGATTTTGTTGTCAAATTTATGTATTTATGTAATTAACAAAAGTTGCAAACAAATATATTCAAATAGTAACCACTAATATTGAAAAAGTTGAAAATTATTTTATATTTCAATATTAATGCAATATAAATAAATAAAAAGTAACTAATTGAATTTCAAGTCAATTATTATTAATTTTTTACTAGCAACCAATATAGATCTAAAGAATTAGTTTTTTTGTCAAAAATAAATAATAAGATAAAAAATATTATTTGTCTTCAAATCTAATAAATTTTAAAACAAAACTCGCGCATCGCGCGAGACATTTTCTAGTATAAATATGTATTATAGTTTTTGATCGGTAACTTTCCTATTGTTAATGGTGTCGAAACCAATGGTGCCG